>RJWJ010024945.1:0-24346 GCA_004363605.1 Indri indri | reverse complement strand
ATTATCATTCCCTAGGCAGGGTGAGAGGAAGGGCCTGCGGACAGAGGCAGTGGCCGTGCAAGGGCACAAAGGTGTCAAGGCGCGTGGGGTCCGTGGCTCAGTGGACACACGAGAGTTACCAAGGGCCAGGTTAATGGAGAACGTGTCCACTTCCAGGCGGGTGTCAGTTAGTTACCTTGAAACCGCGGCCCTCCAGCCTCGCTAGACGGAGTACGGCCTCCAAGCACGGCTGCTGCTCTTCCTCCCCCGCCCGCACAAACCACAGAAAGCAAGTACAGGTGACCGTGTGATTATCAATCATGTCAGCTGCCTGTCTGCACCGTAACCCTTTCCAACTTGGCTGCGTCGCGCATCGGTCCTCATTTGCAAGAGACTCGCAGCTGTAGCTGAGTGTATACACAGTCTTGATGATTTGCAGTGGAGCATGATTTACACCTTCTACCGCTTCTCAGAGAAATCATTTCCCCAAGACTAATAATAAAGCGGACCAGCCAGCCAGAGTAACAAAGCACCCCAACCACCCCTGGCACGCGATTCAGAAACAAACCGGAACAGCACTGGCGGCGCTGGGCAGAGGGGAATGTCAGCATTTAGCATCACAGAACACTGGGTTTTCAAACTAGGTCCCACAGAGCCCAAAGGATTCCTGGAGACAGTGACCCAGAACCCACATCCCAGTACCCTGGGTGGGGTATGTAGCAGGAAGGGCAGCTGCCATATCCAGGCCCCCTTGAAGCTAAGCACCGGTGAACACCAGGACTGGGAGATGGGAGGCTCCGGGCAAGCTCTGCTCCCCGCCTGCCATGCACATCCCAACATCACCGGCTTCTTGCGCCAGGGGCAAAGCGCTCGGGCCAGAGCAGGCTCTGTGGCCCTGCGGAGTGGCCGCCACTGCTTGGGCAAGCCCCATTCCCAGTATCTTCCCCACCAGTAGGGCTCCTCCTCCCCAACATGCTCAAAACGTCTCTCCACAGGACTTCCTGCATGGATGAGGAAGGAGCTTGGCTTCATTTTCGCTCTGGCTGTTCTCTCCCAGTGGGGCAGAGCAAACCCATGTGAAATTCTAAACCCCAGCAGGACCTCGGATGGCCACACCCACCGCAGGGCTCCTTAAGGGCACAGACAGAGCCTGTCTCCAACGGCCCTGAACCCCAGCGCACTACCTCTGGACCCCACATTCCTAATCAGCATGCATTAGGAATCTATTAACAGTCAGAGGACAGCAGGTCTTTGAAACAGACTCACCACCACCACCCTTTTCATTTTCCTGCTGAACACCAAAAACTGCCTCCTCTTTTCAAAGTAAGGAATCAAAAACAGGAACACCTTCTCCGCCCTCTTTCAGGAGTGGGCTGTCATGAGTCCAGCGTGGAGACTTTTCCTGTGTTCCCTGGTTAACAGAGGGAACTGGAGAAAAAGGATGAGCTGAGAGCCCTGCAAGTGCCACTGTGAAGGATCAGAATACAGGGCCAGGACACAGGGGTCCCAGGGCACAGGCGGAGCTTTGAGAACTGCAGCTGGCTGGCTGAAAGGATCAACGTCCCCTCTGCCACATCGCAGAGCACATCGACTTGAAAACATCCACAGGTCCTGTGGTCCCAAATAAAAGGAGAGCATTTTCCCTTGAACTTAGCAGGGATGTATTTCAGGGGTCCCTAGGTGCAATCTACTGCAGAAAAATCTGTGTTTACAGGCTGGTTTATCTGTCACCTGTTCTAAGATAAGAGTCCCCTTAACTGCTGTTAAGATTCTAATCTTGGTCATCTTTTATCACACACAAGGAAGATCTGGAGAACAGGAGAATGAGAGAGTGAAAAGGAATTTCTGGTTTAAGTTTATAGTCCAAATATACCATGACAAACGTGAAGCTCCACAGAAGGGCCCTGACTTCCCTGGGCAAACATATTTCCAATGATTATGCTAAAACCAGACAAAAAGGGACGTGGAAGAACTAGGATTGAAAGTGACTTAAGGTGACAGTGGCCAGGGGTGAGAACAACAAGGTCACCACCAAAAATGGTGACCAAGAGGTCTGGAAGGACTCTCAAAGAAGCAGGTGTCTTTTACTAAGAAAAAGCACATAGTAATGACCAGCATTCTGAGTGACAGGTGGGAAACAAGGAATAATAACAGCAGCAACTATCAGCACCTACTGAGCCCTGATGCCAAGTCTGGTCAACCCTAAACACCACACTCCTCACCACTGCACCAGACTTCCTCCCTCAAGATGCCTATCCTAGGAGTGCCCTAGTAATCAAATCAGTCCCAAGTGAGGCTGATTTCCTCAATGCCTGTTTTTCTCTCCAGCAGGAAATAATAATGGTTTGCTGCCCTATATATACAAGGTGACTTCATGGAATCTGAGCTATTTGCCCCGCAGCGAGGATGTTCTGCTTTGAGTCATGCACACTCTCTTTCCCAATCCGTCTTGTTACCCATAGTATGCATGTGTAGGATGCCTGGATGGGGAACAGAGATTCTGTAAGAGTGTCACTCTGCAAACTCTTTCTTGTTATTATTTTTTCCATGTGAAGCCAAATAACTATCGTGGGTAGCAAACTCAGAATCTTGACCACATCAGCACTGTAGTCGAGATGACTAAACTACAAGTCCTTTCGTCCTCCAGTGCCTATGTCGGGGTGTGCACTAAGGGCTGAGCCTATGAAGACCAGAGACCCAATTCTTGACCTCATGGAATCCACACTGTACAACAGAATTCCACCCCAGCAGAGTGACGGTTAAGACGTCTAGAGGAAGAATGTAGGAGGATATACGAGCAGAGTCTTCCCAAGAGATTAATACTCGAAGTCAAGAAATGAGAACAAGTTAACCTGACCAAAAAGGAAAAGAAAAATGACAATAGCCAAAAAAAACAAATAATCCAGTTAAAAATGGTCAAAGCATTGGAACAGATATTTCTCCAAAGAAGATATACAAACAGCCAATAAGACGTGAAAAGATGGCGAACATGATTAATTACCAAGGAAATGCATCAAAACCACAATAAGCTGCTCTTTCATATACACTAGCATGGCTATAATTAAAAAGACAGATAATAATAACAAGCGTTGGTGAGGATAGAGAGAAACTAAAACCTCCATACATAGCTGGAAGGATTGTAACATAGTGTCACCACTTCAGAAAACAGTCCAGCAGTTCCCCAAATTGTTAAACATAGAGTTACCACATGCCGCAAATGTATACCCAAGAGAACTGAAAACATTTATCTGCACAAAAACTTGGTAGATAAGTGCTCACAGGAGCAATATTCACACTAGCCAAACAGGAGAAACAACCCAAATGTTCACCAGCTGATGGACGGGTAAGTCAAATATGCTCTATCCGTACAGTGGGCTATGATTCCGCCATGACAAGGAATGAAGTGCTGACATGCTACAACACAGATGAGCCTCAAGAACATCACACAAGTAAAAGAAGCCAGACACAAAAGGCCACATGTTACATGATTCCATTCATGTGAAATGCCCAGAATAGGCAAACCCAGAGAGACAGAAGGCAGGTTAGTGATTGCCTTAGGCTGCAGTGGTTGGGGGGACACAGAGTGATGCTAACGAGCATGGGTTGCTTTGGGGGTGATGCAAATGTTCTAAAATTAATCACGGTAACAGTTGCGCAACTCCATGAATATCCTAAAAAACTGACTCGCACACTCTCAATGGCAAGTGTCTTGTATTTCGAGAGAGCTGTCAGAAAGGAAAAGAGAAGGGAGTGGTTAAGAGAGGATGGGGAGGAAGGTCACTTCGGGGAGCAGAAACACATGCGCAAGGACACGGAAGCAAGAGAAAGCAAAGTCACATACGATAGTTAGGTAGTTCCACGTGGGTCTGACATCATACACATGAAGAAATGGCTGAAAGGGCAGGTGGGCAGGTGGGCAGGGGCCGGTCCCGAAGGGCCTTGTAAACAAAGCTAAGGCCTGTCACATTGCAACGGTGATGGAAAATCTTAAACAGGAGAGTTCTGTGATCAGACTGGCTAGAACAAGATCACGGCCGTGTCGCTATGGAGGATGGATGTCACTAGGGGATGAAACAGACGGCCGCTCCTGGTAGGGCCACGGCAGAAATCCAGGCAGCAGAAGAGAGAGACCAAGTCTTGGACAGCAAAGACCCGAGGGTTCCATCAAGGGGCTGCAGGAGATGCCGCCTTTGTGGCACCGCCACCGTCTGCAGGGGAGAGCCCAGAACACAGGCCCGGGGTTAGATTTTGGGCACCACTGCAATACTTTAAAAAGGGATTTTCCATCCAGCCCCTTGAAACAAACCTTTCCTTCACCCCAGGAACAGGCAAAAGACGAAAAGGAATGCTTAAGTCCTTCAGCGGCCTCTTGAATTTCACCTCTCCCAATAAACAGCCTTTTCCTTATTATAAGAAGAGCCTCTTCTGGGGGTGTCCAGGCAGCCAGAGGCCCATCAGACCCAGGTAAGAAGCAATAAAGACTAATTAGCCCAGCCTGAGCAGCAGCAACCATTACATTGCAGTTTCAAACAAACCAGCAATGGCCAGACACAGCAGCTTTGCTTGCTGTACCTTGTAGGATCTGTGCCCTGAAGCCCCCAAAGAAAGTGCTATACCGTCTTGTGTGCAGCGCCAAGTGCTGTCCCAGTATCAGCAGCTGCTGCATCCCCTGGGAGCTCGTTGGGAATGCAGAGTCTCAGGTCCCACCCAGACCTACTGAATCCAGATCTGCATTTAATAAGATGCTCAGGTGACCTGTGCCCTGACCACAAGGCTGCAACCAGACAGTCTTGCACTATGACTTCAGCGGGGCCTGTGGAAAAGGGTCTCCCTCCCCTAGCAGGCCCCCAGTGGAAGCTCCAATTGACAGGCAGCCTTTGCATTCAACTATGATCTCTAGAGCATGCGGGAATGTAAACTCCATGTACAGTGCGTGTACAAGGACTCTCACAGGAGCCCTGTGAAACTTAGAAAGATTCTGCAACTCGCCTTGGGTCACGTAGGCAGCAGCGGCTGATTTGGGATGTGAACCCAGACCCGCCACCCTCTTGTTGTGCTCTCTGCTGCCCACCTTTGGGCAGGGGGCCGGGTGTTGCCCCACTCTTGAACATGGTCTAAGCAGTGCACACTGCGGGTAGCGGCGGGGCTTATAGTCTGGCTCATCAACCAAACCACACAAAACGTCCAGCAGCCCCTTGGAACTGACAAACTGCCTCCAGATGCAGAGGCCACATCCCAGCTGCATGTCTTTGCTAACACTGTTGGTATCTCCCAAGACCATCCAGGGCTCTCTCTGCCGTGGTCGAGACCCCACCCCCAGGCCTTGCTACTGGTCGAATACTGCAGAGCCGGGCTCCTGGCCCTGGCCCTGGCTCCAGGAAAGCCTTCTCGAGCCACACCTCCACCTCGTGATCAAGGGACCCCTCCGGTCAAACAGGAACACCAGCCACCGTATCTGTGCCCTCAGATTAAATGTACTCAAAGAAAGGTCTAATTCCAAAACCTGTGCTCTTTCCATGACCCCATGTAGCCTCATATAATCCACTTAAAAAAAAAAAGAAGAAGAAAGAAAACTAAATCCAATCTAATTCTAGGATTTAACGTATCTTGCAGACAAACTTAAAAACCCCTAAGGGTACTTGAACGCCTTGCTACACAAACTGTGGCCCGCAGACCAGCGGCAGCAGGGGCATCACTTGGGAGCTAGGCAGAAATGCGGAATCTCAGTGTAGTATAATATGATATATATTTGGTCTTTGTCCCCAGTTCCTGGCGTATAACTCCTAAAACCCTTGGAATTTCCTGAGTGATAGGAGTGTCTTTTGTTCTTCATAATGAGCCCCTGAGTTTATGCTGATGCGGTGACTTGGGGTGGGGCCCCTAGACAGCCCAGGTTGGGGCTGTCGGCCACCAGAAAGAGCAAGTTATCAGAGGATGAGAGGGTTGGAACTTTAAGCCCCACCGGCCAACCTCCAGGAAAGGGGAGCCCAGCAGATGAAGCCCTACGACTCCTCAACAACCAGATTTGATGAGCTTCTGCACCGCTGAACCCGTGAGGTACCAGGAGGCGGCCCGGCCAGCGAGGGCACGGGAGCGGCACGCCCCTTCCCTATACCTCCTCTCCGCCTCCCCTCATCTGGCTGTCCGCTGTATCCTTTACGATATCCCTTATAATAAACCAGTAAACGCAGCAAGTGTCTTCCTCAGTTCTATGAGCCACCCAAGCAAATTCATCAAACCCAAGGAGTGGGTAGTGGGAACCCCAATTTACAGCTGGCCAATCAGAAGTATAGGTGACACTATTTGGCATCAGAGGTGGGGGGCAGCCTTGTGGGACTGAGCCCCTAACCTGCGGGATCTGACTCTAACTCCAGGAAGACTGTGTCACACTGACTTGAACTACAAGAGACCCAGTCATGTCCACCTGCTGGCGATTTGGCTTGGTGTGTGGGGAACCCGGGGAACCCGGGGAACCCCCCGCTCCCCCACCCGCCAATCAAGTCCAGGAGGCATTCTGTGCTGTGTGCATGTAGAGAAACAGTGTGGAGTGTGAGAGTCTGTTTTTTCCTTCAGACTCAGGCTCCACCCAGACCTACTAAATCTGAATCTGCATTTTAACAAAAGCCCCATGTGCCGTGCGAGGACGTCAGTGTTGAGGAAGCATGGTCTGACGCCATGCACGGTAATACCGCACAGGTAGGTGCGGGTGCGCCCAAACCAGACAGGCCCCATGTACTTGGAACCTTCTTTATAATACGAAAATGTTGGTCTGAGTCAGATTAGATTTCGTTTTGAGTATGTCCTTAATTATCAACTTCTCCTCAACACGGTTGTGTTTTCACTCCAAGCACAACAAATGCTTGTAGCTATTTATCAATAAACACTTCATAAATGAGAACAGTAGACTCAAACTAAATTCAAAGTTTTCCTATTTCTATTCCTGAATTATACTACAAATCGGAAACAAATGGCTCAGTGACACTCTTCCATGAGCCACTGCTAAAATAAGGATCCTCTCTCACGATGAATTAGGACAAGGACTCATTTCTGTAGATTTGTTAAAATAGCATGTCTAAATGATTTTTATAACTTAATTAGTTTTTTTTGTTGACTAACCCCAGAGTTCTCTGTGCATTTGACAAGGAAATGAGAAGGGAGGAGGAATTAAGGCATCTGGGAAAGAGGAAAGGATGCTAAACGCCTAGAAAGTTTCAGCAGAAAACCTGAACTGTGAACCTGAGTCTCCTGAAAGAGGTAACCCGGCAGAGCACCGTGAAAGGGAGAGCCGTCCCCATGGGCTCCCCGAGGAGGAGCTGCTGACCTCAGCTCCATGCCTTGGCTGTATCTGCTGAACCCTGCAGAAAGCATGGCACATAGTAGGTGCTCAAATATAAAAATTTATTTTTGTTGAACCCAAGGTTGTGACAGATGTACTTATCATGCAGGAAAGAAACTCACAGGGAATTAGGTATAAAATGACCACATCTGTTCAAAAAGTGTAGATCAAGTATCTACTAGTGTGCCCAGCAGTGTGCTAGACACTAAGATAGCTCAAGGGAGGCAGGAAGCCAATTTGGAAGAATAAGAGCTAACGATGGCTCTCAGGAGCTAAGGGCACCTGCCGAAGTCTGCACCGTGGACTCTTCGCAGCATCAATCCAGGAAATTCGTTTTGAGAAGCCTTGCTCTAGAAGCATTAGATTCAGCTTGAAAGGCACTGCTCTAGGTGTGACAATAAAAGACTGAAACTGAAACAGACTAGAAATGGGGCATCCCATGAGTGACTGTCCACATGGGGGACAATGGGCCTGTCCCGGTAGATTCGGCTTGCTCTTTTTCTCCTTCCAAGCACATCAGGATTGCATTTTCTCACCCTCTTGAAGTTAGGTGTGGCCATGCTTTAGAAAATGAAATACAGGCACAAGTGTCATGTGTCACTCCTGGGCAAAAGCTTTAAGAACCATGTGCTGTTTAACATGGTCCCCGGCAAGGTTCCGGGTAGTGGTTGCTCTGTCATCCTGGGTCCCGAAGGGTCTCGCAGCCCCAGACAAACTCACAAAAGGCTTGCAGTATGACCAAGCAACAAACCATGTTCTTTTAACCACTGAGGTTTCTGGGTTGCTTGTTATGACAGCAAATCCTCACCCATCCTGACTGGTACAGCATATGCTCCCACAACGTCACCATTTCTGTTACTCCTCACTGAGAACTGCTCAAGCTGATGATTACTTGAGGGTGGGTCCACTTTTTTTCACCCTGAACAGCATTACTTAACTCAATTACCATCTTTGCTCATCAATACTCCCACTGTCATCTGATTTCTTTCCTTCCCTTATTTCCTCCGTTCTGCAGATTTCCTCACGTATTTACGCTGTTATCTTTTCCTACTGCATGATTTTTGGTAAGCTGCCTTAAAACCTATTTGCGACACGGTGATAGACAGATAGTCACGTGAACAGACACACCAGGCTTGGCTTTCAAATGAATTTTGGCTGTTTCCAAAAAAATCAAATCCACCCCTCAAAAGATAAAGATTTGCTGGTACTGAGGATGTTTAAAAGAATGTGGCCCTGAGCCAGCATGTATTCCTTCGACCTAGTCTTTCCACAAAAGGATACTTAAGGAATGCTCGGTACACACAGTCCCTGCTATCAAAAAGCAATCCATTTCTGGACACACCGTCTCTTTTTGCCTCATCGTAAGGAGAAATTTGTATCCTGCTAACTCCACGAAAACATTTAACATCACTGACCAACATTTCTACTGTTAAAATTCAGTTTTGATACAATTATTCAGCCCTTTCTGTCTGTCTGACCTTGTGCTAAGCACAGGTGAACCTGATTTTAACCAGTTCTTCCTGGTGGACATTCAGATCGTGGCCAGTCTTGTGCTGTTGGAGGCTGTGCTGCTGCAGGCACTCTGATGTTTACAGCTTACCTATCAGATGCTTCCTGATTCGAAATTTCTAGAAGAGCAATTGCTAGGTCAGAGGACACTTGCGAGGTATAGTGCCAAACTGCACTCCGGGGAGCACAAAACCATTTTCCCACCCTCTGCCAATATCTCTTCTTTTTTTTTTTTTTTTTTTTGACATTTTTCTTTAAAGCTATGTTTCATATTAAATTTGCAATTCTTTGATTAAACATGAGAGACTAAATATGTTGAGGACTTTGCATGTCTTTTATTATGAAGTGTCTATCCAGGTTCTTTGCCCATTCTCGTAAGTGATGGGCTCCTCTTTGTCTTTTTTTTGGGGGGGGGGTTAAAAATAATTTACAAAAAGCACTTTCTGCATTAAGGACATTAACTTTTCCCAAACTTTTATTTGCCTTTTACCTCACTGTTTAAAGGAAGAGGTCTCTAGCGGCAGAATGAAGGATCAACAGATGGGAAAAATACACCAGGGAAAGTGCATCGCAGCTGACCTGCAAGAGGAGAGATCCCTCGAGCCGCCCACCTCCACCCCAGTCAACTCACCGGCATGACCTGCTGCCTCTACCTGCAAAATAAGTTCCAAATCCATCCACCTCTCACCATCTCCACTCCCACCACCCTGTTCTGAGCTTCCTAACTGGTCTCCTCGCTTCCCTCCCTGCCCTCTTCCAATCTCCTCTCCACCCTATAGGCCAGATGAGCTTTCCAGAACAAATCAGAACATGCCACCTCCTTCAATCAAATCCAGGGCTTTTCCACTGCTGCGTCTAGAAAAGGACCCAGCTCCTCAGGTCCTGTCACCTGTCTCCCTCTTGGGCACATCCCCAACCTCTCCTGCCCTTGCTCACCACTCCCTAGCCCTCCTGGAATATCCTGGTCCTTCCAAACATATCCAGCACACTCCCCTACTCAGGGTTATGTGCATCTGCAATCCCCTCTGCCTCAAATCATTTTCCCCCAATATTCACATGGCTGTCTGCTTTGTACCCCTTAGGTCTCCAGTCAAATATCACCTCCTTAGAGAAGCCTTCCCTAACTGCCTTATTGGAACACCCGACACCCCTACTCTATCACAGTATCCTGTTCTATGGGCCCCCTACTTCCTTGAAATTATCTAATTTTTTGCTAGTTTACCAGCTCCCCAACTGGAAGAACTAGAAGGTTAGCTTCTTTTCTATGTTGGTCACTAGTTTACCTCTAGCGCTTGCAACAGGGCTCACAGCCCATCGCAGGCACTCAATGAGTGACTGCTCAATGAATGGATAAATGAACGACCGTCATTTGAACCAGGGAATGGCAAACTCCACTCAGCCCATGAGCTAGGAATGCTTTTTACATCTTCAAATGGTTGAAAACAAAATCAAAAGAAGAATAATACTTCCTAGCGCACGAAAATTACAACAAATTCAAAAATTTCGGTATCCATAAATAAAGTTTTATCGGAACACAGGCGTGCCCGTTGGTTTTCGGATTATCTGTGGCTGCTTTTGCACTACAGCGGCAGAGCTGAGTAGTTGTGACAGAGACCATATGGGGTGCTCTCACCGCTTCTCACTGCCGCTGGCGCGCTACAAATCACAGCGAGGCAGCTATAACTCAATTGCGCCTTGTGGCCTGCAAAGCCTAAAATGTTTCCTGGCCTCTTACAGAAAAGATTTGCCAATGCAAGTTAAGGAGGAGAAGGCTTTGAGCGATGTTTTTAAGGGAGAAAGGACAAGGCTTGCTAACCTACTGCACAGAAGAGGAAAGGTACGGAGGGACGTGTCAGGCAGATGGTGACAGTCACTAAGGTTTGGAGGGTGGACGGAGAAGGCAGCGGAGAGCGGTGGTAAGTTTAGTTTTGACACGTGAAATCTGAGTACCGGGCGGCTGAATCTGGATACCAGCCTGTCGCGTGAGAACCAGGAAGTTAAACCAATAAAACGAATTTTTATAAGATGGGAAAGAAGACACTAAATGTGAAAAAAGGAGGTGAGTGGGTCCTCTTAAGACGTCTCACAATTCATCCGCCTATTGCGACTAAACTTTCACAATGTCACCCCATGCTCTGGGTCTGCCAAAGGAAAAGCCAGACAGACCCGCTAGCCACCATTTCCACTTCTCACCAGAGGTATAATCACTACCCCAGACGCCTTGCCTTGCCGTTGCAGGGAGGGAGAGGAATACACTAATTTTGCATTTAACTTCAGAGGAATCAGAGTCCTGACATTCTGTTAGAAAGCTCGTCAGGCGTCGCCTTGCTGCTGTGAGTAATAAGGGAGCAAGCTGCAAGAACAACGTCCCCTGCGGTGGCCCGATAATAGTCATAATACCTTACGTGTGTACAAGGCTTCCTGGTTTACCAAACATTTTCTTTCCCCGCAAAGTGGGGACCAGCAACCGTGTTCACAGGTAAGGTCTTCCTCACCGCTAGATAAAAGCTGGGCTTTTGCAGGCTGGGAAGAGTACAAGAAGGTCAGCCTCTCGTTCGTGTTTCTAGGTGGTAACAGACATCAGAGCTTCACACGCAGTGAAGGGATGTCAAAGATTCCTGCCGACTTGTTGCTAAGGGAACTTTTGTGAAGGTGCCCTGAAGCCGCAGAATCCATAAGCCCTGCCCACTGCTTTAAAGTCCTGTGGGCTGGCCACTTGACAAGTCCCGCACACAAGCGTGGCAAGGGGGGGTGTCTCCTTCTGAGTAGAAGCCAACGGAGTGGTGGCCCAAAGGTCAGTTTTCAAACAGCAGGAGCTGCAAATACAGGCCACAGCCCCCAGATCAAAAAAGCAAGATGACTTAGTGAAGATGTCAGAAAGCACCTTGTTCTTCTCGGTCACAATTACATACCCCATGAGCCACCAGCCCTAATTACACCTTTTGTGAACAAAGTTGATGACCGCCTGAAAAAACACCGGCATGAGGGACAAGGTCGTACCCATTTTAGGTGATTTTCATGTTACAGAAAGAAAAGCCCTGTATTAAAATCAATTTGTGTAATGTAGCAAGCATCTACTAGATGTCAGGCAGCTCAGATACACTGTGTCTATTAATCGCCAGCCCTGAACAGCCCTGGCCCGAAAAAGGCTGGGCTAGTATGTCAACGGCTTAGTGGACAGGCCCAGGGCCAGGCAAATCTGATTTCAAATTCCAGCTGCATTATTTATTGTGTGGCCTTTATAAAGAAACCTCTGGCATCTTAAAAAAAAAAAAAATCTTTCCAGGATTGCAATAGAGAATCTCCAAACAGAAGGGCCAAGTTCTCTGCATTTTACTCCCTCTGGGAGCTCCCTCTCATCAGCCTGCCCTGGCACTGTGTCCCCTCTAATGGATCCTCTGTCCCATGTGTGTTCTCCCTGCCATTCTGAGGCAGCTAGTCTGAAAAATGGCCCTCAAAGAACCACGCCTCCCTTGTATCCACACCTGTATCGACCCACCTCCCTTCCAAACTCACTCCGGACTGGTCCTGTGACTCACTTTGCCAATAGAGTGTGGCAGAAGTGATATGCCAGTTCTGGGCCTAAGCCTTAAGAATGCCTGGCAGTTTGTACCTTTGTGTTCTTGGAAGCCAGCTACCACATAAGAACACCAACTAAGCTGCTCAACAGAGAGGCCATGTGGAAAGGCCGTGGAGCATGAGATACCACACGGAGAGAAAGGCTACATGGAAGAACACTAAGGCACAAGGCAGGTAAGTGAAGATGCCACTTTGAAGGCTGCAGCCTCACTGAGCCTCCAAAACCCCAGCCCGAGCCACCATCTGACTCCAACCACATGGGAGACTCCAAGACAGACCGGCAGAAGAACTGCACAGCTGAGCCCTGTCAACCCACAGAATCATGTGAGACAATACATTGTTGTTTTAAGACACTAAGTTTTAGGGTGGCTTGTTACATAGCAATAGATAAAACATCATTCCTTAATTATCCATAGCACAGCCCACTCTCTCTCACAGCCATTCCTCGTAAACTCCTGAAGCACAATCACATGAACCCAAAATGGGAGAGCAGAGGGTGGAGAGGAGTTCAAATTCAAGGGTGACCCTTTGCCGCCATCCTAGTTTCTCTACCAAACAGCATCATATCCTACTGGTACTTCTGAGGTCCAGACTTTCCAGCCAGATCCTGGATGCTAAGAACTGCACCTAGTTCAAGAAAATCTCTATTTTGTTTGCATTCCAACCTTATTACTCCCCAGAATTATTTCCTAAAAGCTCTGGGAGTTTTTGCAGATACCTTACAGCATTCTCTAGGTCCCTAATTTTTTCTCGCCAGTCAAGGTGAGAGCGGACTCCAAGGAATTTCTGGGCCCTGTTAGGCCCTCCAGCCACTGGACCTGTCCAGCCACTGGGTCTGTCCTTGTACCACGTCTGACTCTGAATCTTCCCTAGGATGCAGATCTGGGCTACCTCCTCTGTCCACCTTCCCTGGGAGCTGTCTCTCAGCTTCCATGCACCCCAGACAGCTGGTGGAAACCTCGTCACATGTCGGGCCCCCAGGTCCATGGAGGTGATCTTGGGCCTGGCTTGGAGCTGGCGGAATGAGCTCCCACAGCCCAGAGCCCTGGCCTCAGGTCTTTCCCCCTACCATAGCTCTCAAAAGATGTTAGAAGACTGAAGAGATCCTCGAGAAAGATTTTTCTAGCTGCTCTTACCTAAGGGTCTTTATATCTCATAGCCAGCTGTGGTCCTTGGCTATTAGGCCTCATCCCTTTTTTGGGGAAAATGGATGGTTCCCTCCTCCTGGCACCCTTTGAAGGGCTGCACCACCCCGAGTGGGCAGGACCCTTGCGGCCAGAGTCCCTGGGCCTACCAGAGCTCTCCACACTTCTCTGCTGTGCTGAGGTTTTCTTATAAACCAGCTGTGTGCTGCACCTTTTCACCATTTCCTTAGAGTCCGGATCAAAGAGATTTCCCGGATAACAAGGACCTCCGCCGAGCTAGCCTCCTCCCAGGGGCTGGCTGGCCACCAGGGCAGATCTAGAGGCCCTCTCAAAGTCAGCTTCCACTCCCCTCCATGGCGTACGCTTCCTGCAAAGCCAGGATCTCTCAGTTCCCCTTTCTTCATCTGCACAAGAAAGAAATCTGTGGGGCGTGTCCATTTTGCACAGTTCTTGATATTACTCTTTTCATCAGAGGACAAAAGGTCCACTTGTGTAGGAAATATGATGGAGGTGCCATTCTTAACTGTGTACCCACAATCCCATCTCTCCCGAAGGGCGCTGGTGTAGTCCATCTGTCTGTACTTGTCCCAACAGCTGCTCCAGCCTTGTAGACTCCATGGCCCCCAGCGAGTTTGGTGCCAGGCACCCCACAGGCTGGCCTCCTATGAGGTTTACTCCCTCCAGTACCCATGGGCCCCTTCTCCAGTCTCATGATTCCATATGCTGGCCAATCTACCCCCCACAGCTGGGGAGCTGTGCATTCTCTAACAAACTGAGTCTGTCTTTGAGGACTCACCCCCTCCCAAGGGGCTCCACCTGCATATCCTCTATCCCTTCCCATGTCCAGCTTGCTCATGTAGGAGGTTCCCAGACACCAAGCACCTGACCCACGATCCTCCTTGTTGAAACCCCATCTGCTTTTGGGGTTACTTAGGTCACAGGGCTCAGGCCCACCCCAGCTGGCTCTGAATGAAACCAAACTTCAGGGTTAGCAGAGATGATCCAAGTGACTTCTGGATGCAAGTGCCCTCATTCTAGCCTTCCCTAAGGGATGCTGTCACCAACATGTGACCTCAGGGGCAGCACCTGCCCTCTTCCACATGGATCTAGCCCCCACCCTCGCTTGACTTTTAGCACAATTGAGCCCAGGCTATCATGTTTACAAGAGGCACAGGCACAGGGGTTGCCATTCAGCCATCTGAGCTGCTAACCAAATATGCATTACTCACTGGATACCTGACTTCACCTCTCGTATTCAGTTTGCTTATCTGTCAAATGGGGAAAGTTCCTCAACCTTCACAGAGCTGTCAGGGGAACTGGTGACAATGTATGTACTATGCCTAGTAGGTCCTCAACCAAAGGCAGTCCCTTCTCAGGGGTACTGCTCATCCCGATGAGCAGTCGGGAGTGGTCTGAGAGGCCCTTAGGCACCAGAGATTTCCTAAGTATGTATATGCCAGGGGATGCGACTGGCACGCACAAGACTGTCCCAGCTGTTGCTTCTGCTTGTCCCCTGGGCCTGGTCCATTCTCCCTTTCCCCAGAGAAAAAGCGAAGCCACTCCACTCTGATCTACACCCACCCAGCCTCACCTTCACCCAAAATACAGCCAGCTGAGTCCAGCCAGAGGTGGTCCTCCGGGGCAGACATCCGCCAGCCAAATTTCCACATCAGTATTTCCTGGAAAAATGTGGCCACCAAAAGAACTCCCAAAATATGTATCTCTCCCAGGGTTTTCGAGCTAGAAACAAGGAGGCTCCGGGTCTTGCTACAAACAACATGTTGTCTTTCTTTTACATCTGACTCTCAGGGAAGGTGTGGGGAGAGCCAAGCCATGGAGCACATGTTAGCTCTCCTACAGGCGCTCCAAGTTCAGAACCAGAAGGGTTCCAGGGACACAATCTGCTGACAGCCCATCAAAGCTCATTCTAGCAGCCCCTGAACTTTGCTCAAAGGCTACTCATCCGTTTGGGAGGGATTTTGTTGTTCTCCACTGGACCTGAAAGAAATGCAATGTACCTTTACAAGGCTTAGGCTCTATTTCTGACCACGGTGACACATGTCACCCTATAACGATTTCACCCTTCTCTTTCTTTTTCCCCTGATGAGTTGCATAGAGCGTTTTCAGTCAAAATTTGCTACTTTGTTCTTTGTGAAGTAGGTCAGGGATTAAATTATAAATAAATTCAGTCTCCATGATTTGGGCAGTGTTTTACCACAATGTTTTGTATATTTACACAATTGAGGGTAACTGCTAATTTAGTCATTACAGAAATCCTACGGTCAGACAGTCTATTTGTGAAGAGGATGTCCTGTAAGGTCACCTCGTCTCCCCCCACCCACCCCACCAAAGGACTTCAGAAACTTCGGATCTCTCCTCTCAGGCTGTGGTCACGAGCTCAGTGATTAGAGGACAGCGAGGCCTCACACTGTCACCCAGACAATAAACAGCCAGCCGACCTGGCTCAGCAGGTCCTGTGCAGCCCTGGAGCCAGGCCAGAACCCCGGGAACGAGCCACTTTCAGGTTCTGAGCTTCAGCCTGCGGAAGCTGGACCAGGGGAGGGGGCGATGGCTGGGGCTGTGGGACCCCTGGGATCAAGCCTGCTGAAGGGGCTCAGGCTGCTGGCCAGCAGGCTCGGCTGACCAGCAAGTGGGTGGCTCCGAGGCGGCCAGGCAGCCTGACCTGGGGCAACAAGACCGTCCAAGAGTCGGCAGGCTCTGGGCTCCCGGGTGGAGACGCGGGGCCGAGTCGGTGCCACTTCTCAGACCCGATCCTCCGTGCATCTTCCCAAGCCGGCTGGACTCCAGGAGGCCCTCGCCGGCCCCTGCCACTGCCGGGAACGCGCCCGCCCGCTCCAGAACTCTCACAGGCAACAAGTTCTCGCTTCCTCAAAGCGGCCACGATGTGCTCGGGAGGCCCGGCGCGAGGGGGGCGCTCCCGGCGAGCCCGCGCTGCCCACGCCCGGAGGGGCGCCCGCTGCCTTCGCCACCCCCAGGAGCGCGGAGCTACAGGTCGCACCGGCGGCGGCTGTCCCTGGGGCGCTCCTCGGATAGGGAAGTTGCGGTATCCCGGGTGTGGGCAACAGGTACGAGAGCAAACGGACGACCAAAGCCCCCGGTCTTCCAGCCCCAGCCCTCGCCCCTTACCTCCAGCAACTGCACGTAGCTCGCCGGGAACCAGCCGCGGAGCCCGTCCTCCTTCTCGCCTTCCCACCAGCCGCCGTCCGGGACCTGCAGCAGC
Source organism: Indri indri (assembly GCA_004363605.1). Lineage (NCBI taxonomy): Eukaryota > Metazoa > Chordata > Mammalia > Primates > Indriidae > Indri > Indri indri. The sequence goes on along the minus strand of RJWJ010024945.1, from coordinate 7,557 downwards.
GTGATCAGCTCGCCCGCGGCGAAGCGCAGCCCCTGGCCGTGCCGCTCCCCGGAGAAGGGGTACAGGGTCCGGCAGCGGGCGCCGGACATGGCCTTGGCGCCCGGGTTCACAGCGCAGCCTGCATCCCTGCCGAGCCCCGCGTGCTGGGCAGCGGCCCCGCGGGCTCCCAGGCGCCCGGCGCTCCGGGCTCCCGCGCTGTGGGCGCGCGCCGTCTCGGGGGTGCGCGGGGGTCCCCGGGCAGGCGAGGGACGCGCGCCCCGCTCAGGGAAGCGGAGACTCGCCGGCTTCGGAGAGCGAGTGGCGACGCCCCCGGGCCGGGCAGCTCGCAGATCCCGGCTCTAGGCGGGAGGGGGGGCGGGGCGCAGGGGGAGGAGACCGAGGCGCCGCGGGCTCGGGAGACAACTTCCCGGGGACGCGGAACGCGGGCTGCCGCCGCGGGGGCTGGCCGGGGCCGGGGCCTCCCTGGCGCGCGGAAACGCGCAGCTCCCTCGGGAGGTGGGACCCGGAGCATCCCCCTCGGCGGGACTGCGCGGCGAAGCAGGGAGGGGCCGGGGGCCGGGCGGGGGCTCTCGCGGAGGCGAGGGGCGGGGCCGGGGCGGCCACGCCCGCCGAGCGCTGGACGCGCCCTCGCAGGGGCGGCAGGTCGCTGGGGAGAGGGGCTCCCGCTCGCACCCCCCGACCGGGGGCCGCGGGAATGGAAACGCCCCTCTGTGCCGGCTTTGTAGGCCACGTGGCGGGGGAAGGGCGCGCACCTCCTTCGCGGTGTCCGTGCGAGAACGTGTGTGTGGCCGTCATTGGAGCTGTTGAACCTGGGGTTGAACTTGACTCACCGGAAACCGAACAGCGGGTGAAAGACAGGTTTGAAGCCCGGCGCCCGGGCCGGCCAGCCGGGTGCGCAGCGAGTCACGCCAGAGGAAATGAGCAGGGAGAAGACAGAGTCGGAGTTGTAGAATTGGTAGCAGTCAATGGGAACAAATGGAGGAAAGGAACTGTGAGAGCAACAGTCCCCGCCGCTTTGCGTGCAAAGGGAAGGCCAACCCCAGGGTACCAGACCTCCTGAAATAGAGATTGGCCAGCTGAGGAGCCTACACTCATTTAGTCAGTCAACAAACAGTAGCAGGCTGCCATGTTCCATGCAATGTGCCAGGTGCAACAAAGATCATTTGAACAAGCCCGTTCTCTCCAGGGACCAGTGGACCTGCGTGTTGAGGAAAGTTGACCTTGAACTGACGGTACACAAGTGAAAAAAAAGCTTGGTTTCTTTGCTTGTCTACTCCATAGGAAAAATTAAAGTATAATACATTTCCTAAACTGTAAACAGCTGGACCCTTTAATTTCTCTGTATACTCTAACTGCTCATTCATGCCCCTTGCTCAGTAACATTTTATGGCTCCCTATTACCTATTAAATTCGGGACAAACTTTTCAGGCTGTACATTTCAGCCCCCATTTCTCTAGCCTCATCTCTCACTGTGCCTGCCTAGATACCCGTTACAAAACCAGTCAGGTGGGCTATAAGAGCCTTAAGATCTTACACACCTGTCTATGCTTTGAATCAGACCTGGGCATAAGGCCTTTCACCTAGTTCAGTGGTTCTCAATCCCAGCTGCACATTGGAATCACCTAAGTAACTTTTTTAAAATACTCATGCCCAGGCCCACCCCAGCTTTGAGAGTCAGTGTTGAGCAGTAGTCTGCATTTAAGTCATTTCACCTGAGCAGCCTTGCCCTGGTCTCTGGCCATGGGCAAGGTGACAAATGCAGGTTGTTTATAATATTCCATCAATTGCAAATTCGCAAACATTTGCTAGGCCAGAAACATGGGGAAACAAACCCTTTATCACAGTCACCACTAAGAGTCCCTTAAAGCAGAGCCACATAGTTTGATGTTGAAAACAGTCACTAAAAGTAACTGGCCTAATCGAGTTTTAGAAAGGCTACAATCCCTGTATCAGGAAAATATGTGGCTTTCAGCAGGCTGTCCTCAGGCATTATACCTGATGATGTGGCCTGCATCAGGGCAAGACAGCAACCCAGAATCCTCTGTAGTGCCTATGAGCAACTTGTGCTCCAGTTTGGACTTGAGAAATCTCAGCCTACACAGCATGCCATATGCCTGAGCTTCGAACAACACACCCCAAACAATCCTGCAGCACCAAAATGGATAATGGCTGTCAATTTCTTCAATTATTTCATTTCATTCCTGTAGTCCTGGGAGCTGATGAGGTGATTATTGCCTCCGGTTTATAGGTAAAGAAACTGGGTTGAGAGGGTGTGACTCGCGCACCATCCTACAGCCAGTAAACAGCAGAACCAGGTTTGCACTCAGGTCTGGCTTCTCATACATTGAGCGCTGCTTCCTCTAGTCCCCCCAGAGTCAGGAAATGTGTATCCTTGGCTCACTCACAAACAGCATCTTAAGAAAAGGCTCTCTGGCGATACCCAATGTCAGTCTTGGTAGAAACGACTGAATTAGCAGTTAGTGGAACTCCTGTCCCTGATTGCTTAGCAATCAAGTAATCTTAGACAAATCCCCCAATACCTTTGGATCTATTTCCCCATCTATAATTGGAGATTGAGTCCAATAAATGGAATATGGGACTAGAGATAGTAAAATGTAGTTAGTGGTTAAATGTATTTGCTCTGGACTGCCTATATTCAAACCCCAGTTCTGCCACTTTCTAGCTGTGTGCCCTTAGGCAATGTACTTTACCTCTCTGAGTTTCATTTTCTACAGCATTAAAAGAAGATGATAATCTATACATCTATAGTGAACTTATCTTTGACAAAGGTGCCAGGAACATACAATGGGGAAAGGACAGACTCTTCAATAAATGGTGCTGGGAAAACTGGATATCCATATGCAGAAGAATAAACTAGACCCTTATCTTTTGCCATATGCAAAAATCAAATCAAAATGGATTAAAGACTTAAATCTGAGACCTGAAACTATGAAACTACTAAAAGAAAACATTGGAGAAATGCTTCAGGACATTGGTCTGGGCAAGGACTTCTTGAGTAATACCCACAAAGCACAGGCAACCAAAGCAAAATTGGACAAATGGGATCATGTCACGCTTAAAAGCTTCTGCACAGCAAAGGGAACAATCAACAGAGTGAAGAGACAACCAACAGAATGGTAGAAAATATTTGCAAATTACTCATCTGACAAGGAACGAATAACTAGGATATTAGTTTTACATATATATGTATATATATATATATATATACAGAGCTCCAACAACTCAATAAGAAAACAATCAAATAATCCAATTAAAGGATGGGCAAAGGATCTGAATAGACATTTCTCAAAAGACATACAGATGGCCAGCAAGTATATGAAAAAATGCTCAGCATCATTAGTCATCAGAGAAATGCAAATCAAAACTACAATGAGAGCTCTCACCCCAGTTTAAAATGGCTTTTATCAAAAAGATAGGCAATAATGAATGCTGGTGAGGATGAGGAAAAAGGGGAACCCTCATATACTGTTGGCGGGAATATAAATTAGTGCAACCACTATAGAGAACAGTGTGGAGGTTCCTCAAAAACCTGAAATTAGAAATATCATATGACCCAGCAATCTCACTGCTGAATATATATATAAAGGAGGGGAATTCAGTATATTGAAAAGATATCTGCACTCTCATGTTTATTGCAGTACAATAGCTAAATTTTGGGATCAACCTAAGTATCCATCAATGAATGAATGGGTAAAGAAATTGTGATACATATACACAATGGAATATTATATAGCCACAAAAAAGAATGAAATCCTGCCATTTGCAACAACATGGATGGAACTGTAGAACACTATGTTAAGTGAAATAAGCCAAGCACAGAAAGACAAATATTACATTTGTGGGAGCTAACTATTAAAAATAATTAATCTCATGGAGACAGAGAGTAGAATGATGGTTGCCAGAGGCTGGGAAGGGTAGCGGAGACGGGGGATAAAGTGGGGATGGTTAATGGGTGCAAAAATAGTTAGAATGAACAATATTTGATAACACAACAAAGTGACCATAATCAACAATAAGTTAGGGTATATTCTAAAATAACTAAAAGAGTGAAATTAGAATTTTCCTAATACAAAGAAATTATAAATGCCTGAGGTGATGGATACCACAATTACCCTGATTTGATTAATTCACATTGTATGCCTGTATCAAAACATCACTTGCACCCGATAAAGATATACAACTATTATATACCCATGATAATCAAAAATAAAAAAGATAAATAAATAAAATGGTTACCAGGAAATTTTTTTAAAAAATGATAGTATTTATACCATAGAATTATTAAGAAGATGAAATAAGGCTGGGTGCGGTGGCTCGGGCCCGTAATCCTAGCACTTTGGGAGACTGAGACAGGAGGATTGCTTGAGGCCAGGAGTTTGAGACCAGCCTGAGCAACAGCAAGACCCCTATCTCTACAAAAAATAGAAAAATTAGCTGAGCATGGTGGCGTGCGCCTGTAGTCCCAGGTACTCAGGAGGCTGAGGCAGGAGGATTCCTTGAACCCAGGAGTTTGAGGTTGCAGTGAGCTGTGATTGGGCCACTGTACTCTAGCCCAGGTGACACAGCAACACTCTGTCTCAAAAAAAAAAAAAGATTAAAGAAGTAAATATGTAAACTGTTTAGAGCAATGCCTGGAACATTAAGTACTCAAATATCAGCAATTATTATCTAGTTCGATGGTCCTGGTGATTTATTATTTAACACTTTTTTTTGAACTAAGATTACCAGGGCAATAATAAAAGCGGAAACTCTTTCATCTTTTGAATGCTAACAATGTTAAAAGCACACACTCTGGGTTTCTGTTTTCTCCCAGGATCTGGCAGGAAAGATGAGCTCCTCCCTTATCAGTTTTCCCCTTTGCATTCCGCCTCCCCTGATCTGCCATTACTATCTTGAAGTTTTCTATTTGAATCTTTAATTTTTACCTTTCTTTGATAACTAAGTTTTATTTTACCATTAGACTCTTAGTAACTCAGGAGAGGCATAGTATCTTTGTTTTAAATTTCCATCTATCCTTCTTAAAGCCTAGCATTGAGTCTTGCAAAAAGCAGGACTTGGTACTTCCTGAATTCATTTTGCATAGATCGTTTGGACCCCTGTTCATATTCAGATTTTCCATATTGCAAGTTATTCTGTCCACATGCATGAGAACATCGGGATGGTCTAATGAGTGCAGGCCTCGGGCGTTCTTTCTTAGCTTTCTCTTGTTGACACCATGCATTGGATAATTATGTGGTGGCAGATATTTCATTCCTACCCGAGACAGCTTTATACAGCTTACCATCAGCCTATGGATGGCAGAGAAATATAAGGGTTTTAGTTTCTTAAAAAGCTACACATAAACTTACTGCATTTCCTCCTAGGTACCTGGCTAAGGGATATGAAAATATTTGTCCACACAAAAATATGCAGTGAATGTTCGTAGCAATACTATTCACAGTGGCCAAAAAGTGGAAATATTAATAATCCAAATGTCCATCAGCTGATGAATAGGTAGACAAGACGTGGTATACCCACACAAGGGAATATTTCCTTAGCCATGAAAAGGAATGACCTGCATACTACGACACGGATGAACCTCAAAGACATCATGCTAAGTGAAAGGAACTGGCACAGAAGGCCACATATTCTAGGATTCATTTATATGAAATGTCCAGAGAAGGCGGATTTATAGAGACAGCAAATATATTAGTGGTTGCCTGGGCTGAGAGCGAGGAGTAAGCAAACAAACACGAAGTTTCTTTCCGAGGTGATGAAAATGTTCTAAAATCAGGTTGTGGTAATGCTTGCGCAACTTGGTAAATCACTGAATCGTACGCTTTAAAACAAGTAAATGTTTTGGCATATAAATTATACCTCAATAAAACTGTTAACATTAAACAAAAATAAAATTATATAAAGGTCTCCTTCACCTAACAAGGGTAGTTTTTTCCACTACGTGTGCTAGTTCATTCGGTGACAGCCCAAAGAGCTATTAAACACACGTCGTAACACAGTGTGCTGGGCCTAGGATAGAGAGATAGATGTGGTAGCGTATATAAAGATGCCTATAGATCAATAAAGAAAAGATGGACAGCCCAATAGAAAAATGGGCAAAGGACTAGAGCGGGCGTTTCACAAAAGAAGATACCCAAATGGCAAATCACTGTTATAAGGAGGTACCAATATACACTCAGCAGGTGGTGAAGACAAAAACAGAACAGAAAATACCACATACTGGAGAGGATGCGGTACACCTGGAGTTCTCACACACTGCTGGTGAGAGCCCATTGAAGAACTGGCAGTATTTAGCAAAGCTGAAGACAGCATCCTCTATAACCCGTCTAATCCCCTCCTCAGCATGTACCCAGCTGAGCTGTGTTCATATGTTCACCAGAAGACATGTACAGATCACATGTAAAGTCCCAGCTATTCGGGAGCCTGAGGCAGGAGGATCCCTTTAGGCCTGGAGTTTGAGTCCAGCCTGGGCAACATAGCAAGACTCTGTTCCTCCCTCACCAAAAAAAGAGACATGTACAACCGTGTTCATATCAGCACTATTCATGATATCCCCAAACTGGAAACAACACAATGTCCATCAACAGTAAAATGGATAAATTGTGAAATATTCATACAAAGAAAAACTCTACACTTAGGGAATGAACAAAATATTGCTACATATAAGTGACTTATGATGTAGAGCTAAAGAAGCCAAATGCTAACGTATCCTTACGACATGATTCCATTTGTGTGAAATTCCTAGAAGTCAGGACAGTGGTTATTTTAGGGGAGGGTAGTGGGGGTGCATGGGCTACCTAGAATGCTGGTGATCACCTACCCCTTAATCTGGCTGCTAGTTACACATAGCTGTTCTCCAGTCTGTATATTTGTTTATGTGCTTCTCTGTACGGATGCTATATTTCAATACAATTTGTTTAAAAATCACATGATTCCTGACCTCAGAGAAATTATAGTCTAGATTCTAGAGTGATGCCTTCTAAACTTTTTTGACTGTGCACCTCTATCAGTAAAACTCCCGAATATATGTATTTCTATTACCTATAAATTAAATACATGAATCACTAAATTAATAAGCCTATTATAACATAATTAAAAAATTTAAAAGTTATGTTAAAATGTATTTTGTATATAAGCAGACATTCTAATATTGTCTTCTGCACCGTCATGGATGTTTTGCGTATTTCTTGGGGATCAGTGATCTTTAGAGTCAGTTTCAAGAAGATATTGGGAAGGAAAAGAAAGTTAACGTGCTGAGAACAAGCATTTTGGAGTTATGACTTTGGAACAATAAATGGGTCCAGTTCTCCCCTTGGAGTCGGGAAGAAATCTGGCTTCAGGCCTCCATGGAAGAGGACATGTGAAGAGGTCTAGCCATTCCTTCCTCAATTCTCTGGTCTGGAATCTCAGCCAGAGCTCCAGCCAAAGATTCTGAAACTTACATGTGTACAAGAGTCGCAGTCGGAGCATGTTAGACATGATACCTATTCCTGGGCCTCACTCCCGGAGATGCTGATTAGTGGGTCTGAGATGGGGCCC
>RJWJ010024944.1:0-24374 GCA_004363605.1 Indri indri | reverse complement strand
AAAAAAAAAAAAAAAAAAAAAACAAAGAGGAGCTCACAACCTCATGACTTCAAGAATTGTACTAAACATTTAAAGAAGAACTAATACAATCCTTCTCAAACTCTTCCAAAATACTATAGAGGAGAGAATACTTCCAAACTATTTTACAAGTCTGCATTACTATGATACCAAAAACAGACAAGGACATCACAAGAAAAGCAAATTACAGACCAAAATCCTTGATGAATACATATGCAAAAATCTTCAACAAAATTCTATTAAACTGAATTTAACAGCACATTAAAAGGATCATTCGCCATGACCAAGTGGGATTTATTCTGGGGTGCAAGGATGATTCAGCAAATTAATAAATGCCATGCATTACTTTAGAAGAATGAAGGAAAAAAACCATATCATCCTCTTAATAGATGCAGAAAAAGCTTTTGACAAAATTCGACATCTTTTCATGATAAAAATCTTTCAAAAAATTAGTTATAAAAGGAATATATCTCAACACAAGAAAATCCCTATATCACAACCCCACAGCTAACATTATACTCAACAGTGACAAGTTGAAAGCTTTTCCTCTAAGATCAGAAACAAGATAAATATACCCATTCTCACCACTTCTATTCAACACATGAATAGTACTGTAAGTCACAGCCAGAGCAACTAGTCAAGACAAAGAAATATATGACATCAATATAGGAAAGGAAGAAGTGCTACCATGTCTGTTTCCAGATGGCATGGTCTCACATAAAGAAAACCCTAAGGACATCCCCCAAAAAATCTTAGAACTAACAAATGAATTCAGTAAAGATGAAGATACAAAATCAACATCCAAAAAGCAACTGCATTTCTATAAATTAACAATAAACTATCTGAAAAAGAAATTGTTTAAAATCCCATTTATAATACCATAAAAAAGAAAAAAAATAGGAATAAATTTCACCAAGAAAGTGAAAGATTTATACACTGAAAACTATAAAAAAATTGATGAAAGAAATTGAAGATGACACAAATGTAAATATATCTGGTACTCATGAATTGGAAGAATTAATATTGTTAAAATATCCACGCTACCCAAGGCAACCTAGAGATTCAGTGTAATCCCTATCAAAATTCCAATGCCATTTTTCACAGAAATAGAAAAAACAAACCTAATATGGAACCACAAAAGACTTTCAGTAGCCAAAGCAATCATGAGCAAAAATAACAAAGTTGGAGGCATCACACTACCTATAGTTACCAAAATAGGACAATCTTGGCATAAAAGCAAATATATAGCCAATGGAACAGAACGGAGAGCCCAGAAGTAAATCCACACATTTATGGTCAACTGATCTTCGACAAACATCCAAAACACACATTGGGAAAGAAAAGTCTCTTCAATGGTGTTGGAGAAAGTACAGAAGAATGAAACTGGGCCCTTGTCTCACCCCCTATACAAAAATCAACTCAAAGTGGGTTATAGACTCAAAGATAAGGCTTGAAACTGTAAAACTACTGAAGAAAACATAGGAAAAAGTCTTCTTAACCTTAGAAAAGATTTTTTGGATATGACCCCAAAAGCACAGGCAACAAAGCAAAAATAGACAAATAGGATGATAACAAACTAAAAAGCACAGCAAAGGAAACAATCAATGAAGATACAACCTATTAAATGAGAGAAAATATTTGCAAACCATATATCTCAAAAGGGTTTAACATCCAAGATATATAAGGAACTCAAGCAATTCAATAGCAAGGAAACAAATAATCCTATTGAAAAATGGGCAAAGGGCCTGATACTTCTCAAAAGAAGACATATGAATGGTCTACAAGTATATGAAAAAAATGATCAACATCATGCATCATTAGGGAAAAGCAAATTAATACCACAATGTAATATCACCATACCTTATGGGATAGTTATTATCAAAAAACAAATGGTTATTATCAAAAATAAAAAGAATAAGAAATATTGGTAAGAATGTGGAGAAAAGGGAACTCTTATACACTTGGTAAGAATGTAAATTAGTACAGCTTTATGGAAAACAGTATGGAGGTTCCTCAAAAAATTAAAAATACAACTACCATATGATAAAGGAATTCCACTTCTAAGTATACATCCAAAGTAATTAAAATAAGTATGTTGACGAGATATCTGTACTCCCATGTTCACTGCAGCATTATTCACAATGACCAAGGTATGGAATCAACCTAAGTGTCCATCAATGGATGAACAGATAAAGAAAACATGGTACTTATGTATATGTGTGTGTGTGTGTGTGTGTGTGTGTGTGTGTGTGTGTATAAAATAAAATATTATTCAGTCTTAAAAAATAAAAAAAATCCTGTCACATTCATTTGCAACAACATGAATGAAACTGGAGAACAATATGCTAAATGACATTGTAACTTTTTGTAAACTATGGTAAAATACACATAACATAAAATTTACCATATTAACCATTTTAAGTGTACAGTTCAGTAGTGCTAGGTACATTCACATTATTTTACAATCTCCTGAACTCTTTTCATCACGTAAAACTCAAGTTCTATATGCATCAAACAATGATTCCCTATTTCTACCTTCCCCATCTCCCAGGCAACCTTGATTCTACTTTCTGTCTCTATGAATTTGATTACTCTAAGTACCTTATGTTAAGGGGAATACATGCAGTATTGTATTTGGCTTGCTGGAACTGGCTTGTTTTACTTAGCATAACGTCCTCAAGGTTCATCTATGTTGTAGCATGTATCAGAATTTCCTTTCTTTTTAACACTGAGTAATATTCCACTATGTGTATATGCCACATTTTGTTTATCCATTCATCCATTGTTGGACATTTGAGTTGCTTCCATCTTTTCGCTATTGTGAATAATGTTTTAACAAACATGGGTTTACAAATATCTCTTCAAAACTCTGCTTTCAGTTTTTTGGGGTATATATCCAGAAATGGAATTGGTGGATCATATGGCAATTCTATTTTTAATTTCTTGAGTAACCAACATAATGTTTTTTCATAGCAGACATTTTACATCTATTTTACATTCTATGTCTTTATCATTTTTAATTTAAAATTATACATATGTCTAATCATAAAAATTGATATAAAAACTCTAAATATTTTGACAGAGGTCTTATTGTCTTTATGTTTCCAGTATTTCTGCAGTAAATATGTACTAATTTTTGTAATTAAACACGTATTAATACATGATTAAAAACATATAGTGTTATCTGCTAATTTTTCAAAAATAATGAAGTATAAAAAAAGGAAAAAAGAGTTATTTGAAAAGTTTACCTGTCCAACATACTTGACTGGTTTTCAAATATTTTCAACACGGTATTCAATCGATTAGTCAGTGAATGAGCAGTTTCTATAGTAAAAATTTAAGAAAGTAAAATTTTAAAGGTGTTACAAATGACTAAAGTTATAGCTCTATGCTTATATAACCAACTGCTGTAGATATGAAAACTAAACAAACACAAAGATGAAGGCCACATGAGTATTAAAGAATAAAATGGTTATGATGAAAATAGCTACCATTTTATTAGACACCTGTTATGTGCAAGTCACCATGTTATTTTGCATTCTCTTAGTCTTAAAACAAACCAAAAAAGAAGATACTGTTACTATTTTCAAATAAATAAATTCAGGCTCAGAGAGGTTATATAACTTAATCAAAACTATGTATCTAATAAATGACAAAACTGGATTGAGGTACAGTGTATGTGATCTCATTATGATATAGCATAACAGAGGACTCTAGGATACTAAGGGAGAACTTCTTTGGTTGCTATTGCTAAGTCAGTAAGGTCGATGGGAGTAATCAAGCTAACCTATTAAGTTTTCCAACAGTATCAAATAACTTAAAAGGGAACCTAAGATGCTATTTAAAAGGGTACCAACATAATGAGGATCCATAATAAACAATGAACACTCAGGGTAATAACACAAGACTCTTCAATCTTCTGACATAAAATGCATATGATAGAAGACTGACCCTGTACTATTTTCTGCTAGATAAATAAGATGACATTTACGAAGAAAATATTAAATAACATGGAAGCATACAATAGTTTCTAAACATCAATTATATTTTTTCTATTCCACATGTCAAAATATTGGTGTAGAAAAATATAATTAATGTTTAGGAGCTGAGAAGAGAAAGGAAGAAGATAAAAATAAGCTAAGCCTTAAAGAATGCATAGAATTTCATTAGAAAGAAGAAGTGAAAAACAAACACCATAAGTAACAGCAAGAAAAGTAGAAATATGCAAAATATACCAAGGGTACCAATAAATCAAGTGTTTCAAGGAACCAAGTCAACAAGAGGCTTTGCTTTGAGAAAGTCAATACTCCTCAAAGATTCAAATGGAATAAAAGGAGAAGCCAGCTTCAGAAGAATTAAATTTAGAATTTCTTGTAGGCAAGAGAGAGGAATTAAAAATGCTTACATAATGGAAGCTCAAAACCTAGAAAACCTAGAGGATGTGGATAAATTCCTAGAAACATACAGCCTCCTGAGATTGAAACTAAAAGAAATAGAAAACCTGAAGAGACCAATAATGAGTAGCAAGATTAAATCAGTAATTTAAAAAAATCTCCCAAAAAGGAAAAGCCCAGGATCAGATGGATTCATAGCCAAATTCTACCAAATGTACAGAAAAGAACTAATACCAATCCTCCTGAAACTATTCCAAAAACAATGAAGAGGGTGGAGTTCTCCCTAACTCATTCCATGAGGCAAGTATCACCCCGATACCAAAACCAAACAAGGACACAACAAAGAAAGAAAACGACAGACCAATATCCCTGATGAAAACAGATGCAAAAATCCTCAACGAAAAATTAGCAAACTTAATCCAACAGAACATCAAAAAAATTCACCATAACCAATTGAGTTTTATATCAGGGATGTAAGGATGGTTCAACATATGCAAATCAATACACGTGATATGTGTCTGAATCAATAAAAAACAAGATTATATGCTGCTTATAAGAGACTCACTAATTTTAAGGACACTAACAGAATGAATGTGAAGGGATAAAAATACATATTCCATGCAAATGGAAACCAAAAGAAAAATAGCACGGCTGGCTATACTTTTATCAGGTAAGAGATTTTAAGGCAAAACCTGTCACAAGAGAGAAAGAAGGTCATTACATAATGATAAAGGGGTTAACTCATCAAGAGAATATAACAATTTCAAATATATATGCACCCACCATTGGAGCACCTAAATATATAAAGCAAATATTAATAGATCTGAAGACAGACATACACAGCAATACAGTAATAGCAGAGGCCTTCGATACTCCACGCTCAACAATGAACAGATCACCCAGACAGAAATTAATAAAGAAATCTTGCACTTGAACTACATTCTACATTTTAGACCAACTTGACCTAACAAACATATACAGAATATCCCATCCAAGAGAGTCTTCTCAAGTGCACATGGAATATTCTTCAAGATAGATACATGTTAGGCCACAAAATAAACAAATTTAAGAAGAATTTATTTAAAAATAAAACAAATTTAAGAAGACCAAAATCATATCAAGTATTATCCAACCACAATGGTATGAAACTAGAAATCAATAACGGAAGAAAACTGGAATATGCATAAACATATGGAAATTAACATACTCCCTAACAATGGCCAAAAAAGAAATCCAAAGGGAAATCAAAAAATATCTTGAGACAAACAAAAATGGAAACACAACATACCAAAACTTATAGGATGCAGCAAAATAGTTCTAAGAGGGAAGTTTATAGCAATAAAAGCTTATATTAAAAAGACCTCAAATAACCTAATGTCATACCACAAGGAACTAGAAAAAGAAGAATAAACTAAGTCCAAAGTTAGTAGAAGGAAGGAAATAAGATTAGAGCAGAAATAAATTTTAAAAATAGAGACTAGAAAAAACAGTAGAAAAGATCAACAAATTATAAAAGTTGGTTTTTTGAAAACATAAACAAAATTCATAAAACTTTCGCTAGACTAAGAAAAAAAGAGAGAAGACAAAAAACATTACAAAAGAAAGAGGAGACATAACAACTGATACCACAGAAATACAAAAGATCATAAGAGACCACGGTGAACAATTATACACCCACAAATTAGATATTCTAAAGAAACTGAATAATTTCTAAACACATACAACCTACTAAGACTGAATCATGAAGAAATAGAAAATCTCAGGAGACCAATAACGGTAAGGATATTGAATCAGTAATAAAATCTCCCATCAAAGGAAAACCCAATACCTGATGGGCTCGTGGTCTAATTCTATTCATCATTAAAAGAATTAAAACAATCTTTCTCAAACTCTTCCAAAATATTGTAGAAGCAAGAATTCTGCCAAAGTATTTTACAAGGTTACTGTGATACCAAAGCCAGAATATCCTTGATGAATATATATGCAAAAATCTTCAACAAAATATTAGCAAACTGAATTCAACAGCACATTATAAGGATCATTCACCATGATCATGTCAGATTTATCTCTGACATGCTGGTGGTTCCACATATCAAATCAATGAGATACACCACATTAATAAAATGAAAGACAAAAGTCATATGATCACCTCAACAGATGGGGGGAACGATTTAAAAAAAATTCAACACCTTTTCATGATAGAAAAAAAAAACTTTCAAAAAATTAGTATAGAAGGAATGTACCTCAACACAATAATGGCCAAGTATCACAAACCCACAGCTAACATTATACTCAACAGTGAAAAGTAAAAAGCTTTTCCTCTATGATCAGGAGCAAGATCAAGATGCCCACTCTCACCACTTCTATTCGACATAGTACTGGAAGTCCTAGTCAGAGCAATTAGTCCAGAAAAAGAAATAAAAGGCATCTAAATAGGAAAGCAAGAAATAAAACTATCTCTGTTTGATGAAAAGAAGTAGGGGCCATCACAGTTGACCTTGTAGACATAATAAGATAGTAAACAAGTATCATAAATAATAAATCGCTAATAAATTTGATAATTTAGATGAAATGGACAAATTCTTGGAAACACACAATCTACCAAAACTAAGATATTCTGAATAGGCCTACATCTATTAACGAAATTGAATCAATAATTAATAAACTTTCAAATCAGGAGGTACCATGCTCAGATGGTTTCACTGGCAAATTCTACTAAACATTTAAGTAAGAAATTACACCAATTCTCTACCATATCTTCTAGTAGACAGAAATACAGACAGTAAACAGAACATTTCTCATCTCATTCTATGAGGTCAGCATTATTCTAATACCAAAAACAAAGACATTACAAGAAAGGAAAACTACAGACAAATATATCTCCCATGAATACACATGTAAAAATCCTTAACAAAAATATTAGCAAATCAAATCCAACAATGAACAGAAAGAATTATACACCACAATAAAAAGAGATTTATTCCAGGTATGTAAGGCTGGTTCAATATTCAAAAACATCAATTATCGTAATCTATTAATATCACATCAATATGCTAAAGAAGAAAAATCATGTGATCATATCATATGCAGAAAAAGCATTTGACAAAATCCAACACCAATTCATGATTTTTAAAAAACAACTTGGCAAACTATAAATAGAGATAACTTCAACTTGATAAAGAAAATCTACAAAAACCCTATAACTAACATCATACTTAATAGTAAAAAACTAAATGCTTTCCTCCTAAGATCAGAAATAATACAAGCATGTCCATTTTCAACACTTCCTTCAACATCATAGTAGATGTCCTAGATAATGCAATAATAGGAAAAAGTAAAATTTACAAGAATATGAAAAGGGAGAAATAACACTTTGTTCACAGAAGATATGATTGTCTATTTAGAAAATCCCACAGAACACCCAGTATCTCCAGGAACTAATGAGCAATTATAGCAAGCTTACAGGACACAAAAGTCAATTGCAATAGCTCTCCCCATATACCAGCAATGAACTATTTGAATCTGAAATTAGAAACACAACACCATTTACACTGGCACAAAAATTTCAACATTTAGGTGTAAATCTAAAAAAACTATGTAAAAGATCTATATAAGGAAAAGTACAAAACTCTAACAAAAGAAATCAAATAAGATCTAAATAAATGGAGGGATATCCCATTTTCATAGAATGGAAGACTCAATATTATTAAGATAACTGTTCTTGTCAATTTAATCTATAGATTCAATGTAATTCCAATCAAAATCCCAGCAAGCCAGTTTACAGACACCAACAAATGTTTTCTACAGTTTATACAAAAAGGCAACAGACCCAGAGAAGTGAACACAGTGTTGAAGAAGAACAAAGTCGGAGGGAGGACACTACCAGCTTCAACACTTACTCCATGCTGCAGTAATCAAGACAGTGTAGCAACAGCAACATAGACAAACAGATTAATAAGCAGAATAAGAGCCCAAAATGACCCATATAAATACATGCAGCTGATCTTTGCAAAGAGCAAAGGCAACTCAATGAAGTAAGGTTTGCCTTTTCAACAAATGATGCTGAAACTGGACATCCCCATGCAAAAATAAAAAAAGAAGAAGAATCCATACAAAGAACTTACAACTCTCACAAAAATTAACTCAAAAGTGTTCACATATTTAAATGTAAAATGCAAAACTATAAAACTTCTACAAGATAATAGAGAAGAAAATCTAGGTGGCCTTGGGTTTGAAGATGAATTTTTATGTATTACACGAAAGGTACAATTCGTGAAAGAAAAAACTGGTAAGTTCAACCTCATTCTGCTCTGCAAAAGACATTGTTCAGTGAATGAAAAGATAAGCTACAGACTGGGAGAAGATCTTTAACAGACACATATCTGATACAGGACTTGTGTTCGCTATATAAAAAGAGCTCCTGAATTTCAACAATAAGAAAATAAACAACCCAATTTAAAAATGGGTAAAACACCTGTATGCCTCACCAAAGAAGATATATAGATGGCAAATAAGCATATGAAAAGACACTCAACATCATATATTATTAGAGAATTGCAAATTAAAATAGTGAAACACCACTACACAGCTATTAGAATGGCTAAAATCCAAAACACTGGCAATACCAAATTCTGGCAAAGACGTGGAGCAACAGGATTTCTCCTCCAGTGCAGATGAGAATGCAAAATGGTACAGCCCCTTTATAAGACAGTTTGACAACTACTTACAATGCTAAACACACTCTTACTGCCTGATCCAGCAATCATGCTCCTTGGTTGAAAACCTACGTCTACACAGAAAACCGGCACATAAGTGTTTATACAGCTTTATTTATAATTGCCAAAACTTAGAAATAGCCAAGATGCCCTTCGATAAGCGGACAGATAAACAAATTGTGATACATTCATACAATGGATTATTACTCAACAATAAAAGAACTGAGCTATCTATTGAAACTATTGAAACTATTGAAAGACATGTAGGAACTTTAAATGCGTATTATTAGGTAAGAGAAAGACTATATGGTTCCAAACATATGACATTCTTGAAAAGGCCATACCATGGAAATACAAAAAGATGAGTCACTGCCAGAGATTCAGATGGACTGAGAAAGAGATGAATAAGTGAAACATGGGTTTTTAGGGCAGTGAAACTACTCTATGCAATACTTAACTGGTGAATACCTGACATTATACATTTTTCGAAACCCACAGAGTGTACAACACAAAGAGTGAACTCTACATAAACTATGGACTTTAGTTAACAATAATGCATCAAAATTGGTTCATCAATCATAACAAATATATCACACTAATGCAAAATATTAATAAGAGGGGAAACTGTATAAAGACAAAGTGGGTTAATGGGAACTCTGTACTTTCTGTTCGATTTTTCTGTAAACCTAAAACTTCTCTAAAAAACAGACTATTATTGGCCAGGCGCGGTGGCTCACGCCTGTAATCCTAGCACTCTGGGAGGCCGAGGCGGGTGGATCGCTCAAGGTCAGGAGTTCGAGACCAGCCTGAGCAAGAGTGAGACCCCGTCTCTACTAAAAATAGAAAGAAATGATCTGGACAACTAAAAATATATATATATAAAAAAATTAGCCGGGCATGGTGGCGCATGCCTGTAGTCCCAGCTACTCGGGAGGCTGAGACAGAAGGATTGCTTGAGCCCAGGAGTTTGAGGTTGCTGTGAGCTAGGCTGACGCCATGGCACTCTAGCCCGGGCAACAGAGCAAGACTCTGTCTCAAATAAATAAATAAATAAATAAATAAAAACAGTCTATTATTAAATGAAGCAACATGAAGATGAAACTGTGGTCTAAAAAAGAATAAAAACAGAGTGCAATACAAAGGTAGCTTCTGTCTTACTAGCTAGGCTATAAAATCTCATAGAATTTAGAGAATAGGAAGGGATGAAGAGAATAATTTTAGCCAGAAAAAAATGAAAGGAACTTTTAAAAGAAAATGGGAGTAAACAAGTGAAACATGGCAATATTGAGAGAGAAGAGATTTATACTAATGGAGCTCAAGAACCAAAGTAACTGCCATGGGAAAAAAACACTTAGAAATTTGCAAAAGGGTTTTCTCCACATTGTGTAATATAACCCTGTCCTCTGATTCCCTTAAAACCATGAGTAAAATTTCTACTATACTTGATCTTTTTGAAATTTAGTTTTGTGGTTAGAAGATGTGTTCCACTGGCCTATAATTAGACACAAAGATTTCTGCTTTCATCCATGATGAGGCATCAGGGACCAGAATTGCCTTTCTACCTTAAACCACTTAAATATTGGACAAAAATACATGAAACAGTAGTATTCATAAATTGGAAAACAGTAAGTACGATACATAAGGAAAACAAAGGAGAAGGGCCCCATGATGACACCAGTTTACTGCCTGGAATTTCCGGCCCACAGTATAAGGAAGGGCTTATTGGTCTCCTTTGGTTTAGGAGACAAAGTTCGGGGTTTAGGAAACCAAGTCAGCTAGGATTCACATAGCACACTATTAGGGAGAAAGCAACCTCACAGATTGAAAGAGAGAAAAAGAGAGAGAGAGAGAGAGCACCATAGGTGTACAGAGGCTTCCCCTAGATGTATAAAGAGGTTTTCACTATCCACTCCACAGGTCTAGATCCCTTTCTACCCCACCTAGTCAATCAGAACTCTCTTGGATCAGAAATCTCTGTATAACTTGGAAGTACTGTAGAATACGCAGCTGTCCTTGGTTTAAACATGGCAACCCTAGGGTTTAAAGCTGAAGTTGAAAGAGGGCAGAATTACTGGCAATTTGTTCAAATCAAATCTTATTCTACCTCTGAAGTATATTCCATAGCATACATTAGACTATTATTTCAAAATTCTCTCCAGTACTAAGACATGAGCAAAATTTTTTTTCCTTTCTGTTGACAAAAAGTCAGAAATTTGACATACAAGTTCTAGCAGCTCTATGTATTCATGAACTGATAAGTAAGTTAAATACTTTAACTGTAGTTAAAGTATTAGTATATTCCTGGTAACAAAATCTACAAACCATCTCTTAAACTTATAACGCTCTACCTCAAAGGCCTGCCAACATTTCAACAGATGTTCTAATCACAACTCAAAATCCTTCATTCCAAGTACTAGCATGACACTTCTCCAAAATGAGTCTAGTTTGATAACATGCCACCTTAACTAAGAATTTCAAAACTTCCTTGACAACCAGCTCAATTGTATGGCTCCAAACTCGAGGGAATCTGTGTTGCTGCCCTAATAACTACCACTTTAAATTAGAAATTAATGTACTCGATACAGGTTATTAAGACAATAATGCTTAAATATGTGGAAACTTACGTGGTTCCATTGCAGAAGCATCTACAGATTCTTCGGTTGAATGGGTTTTTATGAATTCTGAAATAATTAAAAGTGTATTTGTCATTATGAATTTCAAATAGAAATTATATATACTAATTGAGTTTAAATTTTATAGTTTTTATTTTAATAACTCATTCAAGAGAAAGGAAACTCTATGAAAAAATAATAGCTGCCAATACTGCAGATCCTCCCAATCAGGCAACAAATGGTAACATCTGAAAGAATGTAACAGCTGATTACGAACCCATCATTTTTTCATTAAAACTTGTTTTCACTCTTAATATTCTCTTATTTTAGTTGGTGGTACCATAATCATCTGGTCTCCCTTCTTTCATATCCAATCAACAAGTTTTGCCAATTCTATCAAATGAATATTTCTCAAATCTGTCCCTGTTCTTCTCTTTTACCAGCGCTCTAATATAGCTACTTATTACACATCTAAGAGATATAATAACTTCCCTTTCCTACTCCCGGTCCCCAAATCTAGCTTCTACAATGTGGCCGGAATAATCTCTCTAAAATTAAACCCGACAGTGTCACTCCCCTTTGAAAAATCTTCAATGATTCTCTATTACATTTGGAAAAAGTCCAAGCTCCTTAGCATGGCATCCAATCCCCCTGTAACTAGACTCTCTCCTACCTTAGCCCTATCTATCACTTTATACTCTAATACCAATCCAGTTGTACTTCCCTGTT
This sequence comes from Indri indri, assembly GCA_004363605.1. Lineage (NCBI taxonomy): Eukaryota > Metazoa > Chordata > Mammalia > Primates > Indriidae > Indri > Indri indri. Next base: position 11,906 of record RJWJ010024944.1, on the reverse strand, counting down.
TGTTCATGCTATTATTATCTTTTAAAATGCCAAATATCTTCCTTCCTTACTTGACCAAATCCTGTTCACCCTCTAAGGTTGCATAAAATCTTCCTAACTCCCTCAGGTTGAACAGATTGCTCCCTTCTGTGGACCCAATGCAAATTACACATACCTTTATCATGCATTACACTATACTGAAATGCTACATAATGTACTTGTGTCCTTTCTAAGCTGTGAATTTCATGGGGCTAATAACCAAGTTGTATTCATTTTGTATGTTCCTAGAATTTGGAACATAATAGGAACTTTTACTGAAATATCAAACTCACTACTGAATATTATTCAAATTTACCATTGCATAATTTCATAACTGTAAATTTTAAAACTGTAAGTCCAAATATGTTAAAACACTTAGGAAACCTTATAAAGGCTAAACATGTATAAAATAGAATTACCTTCAATTTTCTGCCGTATGGTTTCATAACCCTCCCCTTCTTTTGATAGATTTTCTTTATCCCTGTTAAAGTTTCAATAAATATGTTTTAATATACCAAAGAATAAGAGTTTAAATTACACTTAAATAAGAACTAGAATGTACAGTCTAGACATATGAATTTTGTAAAACAAAAATTAACATACTCTTTAACCTTTATTCACAGATGCTAAGGTAAATTAGTAATGAGCAAGTAAGTATAAAAGTCAAACTATGTAATTCTATAAATTCCATGTATACCTTGAATATAATTAGGTCTATCAACAACATTAACAACAAAAATAACAAAAATGAATTCAATAGAAACATGAGGTTTCTTTTAATCAATACTATTATCAATGGTGTAATGTAAAAGCCCAAGTTCTGTAGGGAGACTACCTCACCCAAACCTGTTTCATTTGTTGACTAAATTATATGACCTCAAGTAAGTTAATTAATCTCTCTGAGCTTCAGTTTCTTCATATTAAAATTGGGGAACCTTCCCCATAAAGAAGTTACAGGATCAAAGGAGATTATACATGTAAAGTTATTAGAAAAATACCTAGCACATAGCAGACACTATGGTCTGAAACTAATTTCACGCCTTATAAAAAAATAGCTCAAGTAAATATATCTGAATCTCTGAGAGAAGGATCTAATTATGCAACCCCCACTGGAACCAGCTCAAGTACCACTCCCTTCATTCCTTTAAGTCATTGACAGACAGAGATATCAATAAAGTAATTATATGATAAATAGTAGCCCCTCCCAATTATGAGTATAAACTTTCTATTTTAACACGATAAAATTACAAATTTTACGTATATTGAATGCAAAAGCATGGTTGTTTACATAAATGTAAAATTTTTACTTGGATAAGTTGTTCATATAATTTTTAATGAAGGTGCTCATGAACAATTAAATATATAATCAGTTCTTAAATAGTTGCCTATCTATTACTGGGAGTTATCTGATCAAAGTGAAAGAAGAGTTTTTTTAGCCAGATATCTCAATGTTCAATATAACTTTCTAAAAATAGCCACACATAGCTACTAAGCACTTGAAATGTGGCTAATATGACTAAGAAACTGATCTTTTTTTTTTATTGAATTGAATTGAATTTGAATAGCCACATATGGCTAGTGACTACTGTATTGGACAGTGACATCTCAGACTATTACAAATTTCAAACAGAAACAAGCTCACTAGACCTGATTTGATTTAGAAGCTCTATGTTTAGCCATATTATCTGACTCATTATCTCACATTCGGTGCTAACTATATACCCCCTCTTATCATTCTTAATTCAATTAGTTCTTATATTTCACTTACATGGGCTTAGACAACACGGCTTTCAAGGAGTATTTAGACCTCTGTTTAAAGCAACTTCTCAGTTCTTCAAGTTTTTGTACGCGCCTTACTATTTGTGCAATATGTAAACTGACAGTTTTGTCAGATGCTGGAAGCTCTGGTTCTAAAAGAGTTTGATCTTTACCTAGCTAAAATAATAAAATTAACCAGTTAGTGGGAAATACCCATTTTTCTCCCATCCCTCAAAGAAATTTCATTATTTCCTTTATTGAATCTAAGTAATTTTTACAATATTACTCTTATCTATGGCTACAGTCAAATATTCTGATATATTTTTACAAATACACTTGAGCAATTATCTATAAATAGAATTATAGTTCAGTGATGACTTTTATATGTCTAAACTGAAACCCTCTTTTATTATTTTAATATATAGGAATTTTAAGCAACTCCAATAAGTGTAATTCAAAATGTTTATAAGAGTAATTCTAAAATAATTGCTTCCCCTTAATTCTTTCTAAACATACCCTTACTGTGATAAATTGTGGAACAACAGAAATTTTCTCTCAAATACCCTCTACTACTAACTCCCAGAAGTTAATATATAAAGGTCTATGGCCCTGGCATCTCAGTCTGCATGAAAAAAATTGAGACCCACTTGGGTGTTGCAAGACCTTTGGAATAGACCAAACTAAAAAGTAACAGGCAGTGGGAAAAATCAGTAAGATACACAGAATAAGATGAACATAACTAGTATTCTGGGTAAACAGGTCTACTTAAAGAAAGTTCAACAAGAATGAGTGTCCAAAAACACAGTGAAAGAAACCTAGAAACAACCAATATATGCAGCCATAAAGGAGAATAGCAATTGGGGTCAAAAAGTTTTGACAGGAAAACAGCAGAGAATATTTATAAGAGTAATTCTTAAACAATTGCTTCCCCTAAATTCAGATACCCACCCATGTAGACACCTCTAAACCTCACGATAGGAGGAAAAGCTGGAGGAGGAAAAAAAAGAGGTCAAGGCCCTCGCAAAGAGAAATTCGAGCACTGGAGATTGAGAAGAGACTTCATTTCGGTAATGACTCTCTGGATTAGGATTAGGATGTAACAGCAAGAACTGAATGCTGGACAATGAACTAGGAGTCTGAGATTGTGCAAGGAAGACAAAAAAAAAGGATGCAGAACAGGAAGCAGGAAGGGAAAGGACGGGAAGCAGGAGACCTATGGAAACTCTATGGCCAAAGGAAAGATCTCAAAGAAGAGGCCACTAATCATAAATTGAGTCTAAAAGGTGATATACCAATCAAGTATATTTATCAATCTATTGTCTCTCATCAAAAAAATATATTTGGTTGTAATGGTGGAATATTTCTTCCTTGACAGGTGGCATGGTGTTAACTTTTGTCAACAGAGGTTCCTAGAGAGGAACCGGAGGCGGAAGAAGCTTTTCTTCCTAGTTTTGTCATCTCTCTCTGCTTACTAGTAGGGCAGTGCATAGCATATCTAGCAGCACTCACCCCCAGCAAGTTTCAACAGCACAACCCCTATGGACGGTTTCATGGTGAGGTCCCTGGCATAGCATAATTCCCACGTGCAGCTTCCCCCAGAACTTCTTAGCAAAATCCACCAGCGCAGAACTTCCCTTTGGGAGGATTTACAGCATATCACTCTTGTAGACAGCTTTCTAGCAAGAGATACAGTAACTCTCTACAAGATGGTTTTTCACAGCACCACAGAGAGTGGTCTCCTAGGTTACCACCCTCATGGGCAGCATCCCAGTGAGTTCAAGTTCCCCTAGCATGGCACCCCTGCAAACTGTGCCATCTAGTGACGACAACTGCTCCCTCTTCAGAAGGTCTGGATCTTAGCCCTGGGTTGGGGGGAGGGGAGGCTTGAGGGTATTCATATTTGTTCCTTCCCTGAGAACTCTACTTACATCCATCCTAGGAGTAGAGGCTATTCCCTGTATCTTCTAGTCCTATATTTGTTAGGATTTTCTGTGCCCCTTTAGTAGACATAGCCGTCTGTTATAATAATTCTTTACATTAAACTTTTCCTAATCAAATTACTGTGTGGTTTTTGTCTCTTTATTAGACTCTAACTGATACATTATATTTCCCAATAGGGATTAAATCTGAACGGAAATCTTTTCTGGGAGAAGAGAGGAAGGTATGGAACTAAAGCAGTATGGAATAGACAGTGGGATTATCAGCTAAATAATTTCATCAGAGACTTATGTGCAGACAAATTCCAACAGGACAACTCTGAAGAACACAGGTTACAGGCTCATCCTACATTTCTCTGGTGCAGCTCATCATATACTCTGATGGCTTTGACATGTATCTCTGTTAACACAACATGACCACAGGCATTAACCTCACCAGCATGTACTGACAATAAAACCTGTCAGCAGTAAAAAGAATATCATTCCAAGATTCTCAAATGTTAGTGTGCGTAAGAATCTCTTAAGGAAGCCTTTTAAATCAACAGATTTCTAACCCACAAACACACATAAAAAAATTCTAATTCAGTAATGTGCATTTATAACACGTATCTTGGGTGACATTTAAACATGTTCCATCAACTACACTCCTTGAAGAAACACTCCTTGAAAGGAAGAAGATAATACAAACACTTAAGCCTGATACACCAAATACACCTGATACACCAAATTAAGAAACTATCCAAGAGAAGTAATTATGGGTTTAAACATTGAAAAACTTGTAATTCCAGATTGGAAGTATAGCTGTGTAGTAAGCATTCCTCCTGAGGATTATGAATGCATAAACTGGGATTTCAGGCATACTGTAGATGATGGCAACTGGCACTAAACGTGTGAACAATAGATACAGAGAAAAGTGGACACATTTGACAGCTACTTAGGAGGTAAAATCAAAAGGATGCATGGGTGGATTAAATATTAGGAATAGGCAGAAGTGAGTTGTCAAGGTTGGTTACCACATTTCTGGTTTACCCAATTTGATAAATAGCACTACCATTCACTGAAACAGGGAACACTAAAAGAGGTATGAGTTCAGGGGTAAAAAAATTCTTAGTTTTGACCCATTGGATTTGAAGTGGAATAGTCGCATAGTAATCGTATACAAGCCTCAAGTTCCAGAAAATTGTTTTGAGCAAAAGGTGTATGTTTTTAAATTACCAGCATAAAGGTAATACTTGAATGGAAAAACTAGACAAGATTGACTAGGGAGAAAGTTTGGAGTAAAAAGAGAAAAAAGGAATGCATAGGATAAAATCTTGAGGCACTTTAACATTTACTGGTGGGGTAAAGGAGGTGACTCTCAAAAGGAGACAGCCAGAGAGGTAAAACAATAGCCAGGAGAGTGTAATTCACAGAAGCCAAGTATTTCAAAAACCAGGGAGCAATAAATAACGTTAACTGTGGCTGAGGTAAAGAAAAATGTCTGTTGAATTTAACTACATACAAATTAGGAGGAACCATATGGAGAGAATGTTTTCTTGATTATGGAGACAGAATTTTGTCTGGGTAGGTTGAGAACTGCTTGGGAAGTAAGACATAGTATACAGTAAATTAACATAAATTTGGTTCTGAACCTGTAACATATGTTCCACGGCTAAACTCTTAAGGTTTTATATTAAGAGAAAATCCATAAACAACTCAAATTGTTTTACTTGATACCCCTAGTTGGCTCTTATAAAGAAAAAATGCCTAGATTAACCTTTTCGCTGGTACCAGGTTATCAATTGAATAACGCTTTTTAAAAAAGCAAACTAGTTTAGTTGTTCAAAGACCATCTGCAATATTTTTCTCTCCACTCACTTATAAATATTTTTGCCTTTATTCCCTGACAATAATTTACTGACTGTTTCCCTAATGTGAGTAAATTTGTATACAAAATAATTTTTTCAAATTGGCTAATGAAAGGCCTAAAACTGGAGGGGAATGTGGCATCAAATGACAGATGGATGAGCATATTTAAAAACTAAAAGAAAGGATACAACTGAATGAGAGAGGTTGAATGTACAAGAGAGAATGACTAATCAAAGTTCTTGAGTAAATAAGAGGCGATGGGATCCAAAACAGAAGTGAAGGAATCAGTCTTAAGTATTAGGAGGAACAATATCTGTTTTAATAGGAAAAAAGGAAGAGAAAATGAGCATAGACATAAATATTTTGTATGGTTGCAGGAATTGAAGGAGTCCCAACCAATGGCTGTGTTTAGAGCAGTCCAAGTGATTAGATGAGAGCGAAGACAAACATGGGACAGAGGGAGTGGCCTGCAGACAGCAGCTGCCAAAGGTTGAAATTTTTTCAGAAGTGCAACAGAATTGTCAGCCAGTATTTAGAGAAACCGTGTCTAATCCACTGTGTTATTAATATTTCCTTCAGCAGTGTTTCACAGCTAAGCTATAGGCCCAGAGAAAGTAAATAATTGCATTTATTCAGGGTTAAATTTTGTATACAACACTGGTGCAATGAAAAAAGAAAGAGATAAGGGACATTAGGTAGTTAAAAAATTCACTGTGATGACGTACACAGTCTCCAAGCTAAATAGAAGGATTAACAATAAAAAGACTGCAAGAAGGTAAAGGGAATGAATGAGCTGGAGGTCTTGAGGAAGTTAAGAGAGGTACTTAAAGTAATAATTGGAAAGACAGAAATTTATAGTTCAAGAATAAGTTGTTTGAATTGGGGATTTAAAAAAAAAGCAATTTGGTTAATGACAAGTCCAGAGTGTGACTGGAAGTGAAGGCCAATGGTAATGAACACCGAATCTTCGGAAACGAGGAAGTCAAGGAACTCAGAGGCCAGGGTTTTGGATAGGTCACGTACATTGACAAGACTGGGTGTAAAAAGAAAAGAGTAAGGCAAACTCATGAATAAAACAATAAAAAGAGGTTGATACACGAAAGTAAGAAGGCAGAAGACAAGTTGAATTTCCCAAGTTTCAAAGAAGTACACATTTTACAAAACGGTAGAGGAATAGTAGACTTCATCCCAACCCTGCTTCTCTGGAAAGATAAAGACCACTATACCACAGTCAAAGAAGACCCGCTAACACTTTTCCAATGTCAGTCATATCTATCCTAAAGCAGGGTGTACAGACCAGGAAAGTCTTCTACTCTGAGGCCAGAGGTAAAATAATTAGAAGGTACTAGGATATAGTTGCAATTTCTACCTTCGCCTTTAATTTTGTATCCCAAGTAAATCAGCCTCTTTTCTTTGAAAAGCCTGGGCTTCAAGAATATTTAATTGGACTGCACCATAAGCATGACCAAGGGAGAACTAAAACATTTCTGTACATCACTACCCTGGAAATCATTCTGCTATACTAACAGCACATATAAAGTCTTTTCCAGAGTAGAATTAAAAGTCTCTATGGACAGAAACCAGTAGTTCTCAAACTGGTGGTAAAGTACCTGAAAATCAAAAGTACAAAAGAAAATCATTAAAATAACACATTAAATTTAGAGAAAATCAATATATAATTTTATGTCTACACATACATTTTGCATGATTTTTAAATATAGAAGAAATTTTTTAATTGATATATTCTCTCTTGTCAATTACTCTTATATAAATTAAGAAAAAATAATAAATTAGTTTCCATTATTCAATTTTAGGAGAAAGAATATGTCAGTCAAACTTGAAGTATACCAAATATATGCAGGAATATAGTGTATAAATCACTAAGAAACACTTTATTCCATCCAGTTATTCCTTCTCCAACTAAATCAAAACATTACTTCATGACCAACAGTTATTTAAAAATTTTTAACTTATGCATACTTGAAATTGGTTTTCAAATGAGTTAAAATATTAATTTAATTAACAATTAAGAAATGTTATACTTACCTCCTCCATCTGATTGACTTGCCACTGAAACCACTTTTTAAAAAAAGGAACAAAAAAGAAATAGTTAATGACAAGTTAAATTTCTTCAGTAAAATAAATATGTACATATATGTGTGTCCATGTCTATGAATTCTCATCTAACACCTATCAGGTCCTGACCAAAATATCACTTAGAATTCAGAATGGAACTAATGCAACACACAACTGAATATAAAATTTTTAAATATATAGAGCTACAAATTTGGAAGTCCTTTTACTTCCTCAAAACTTAGAAATCTCTTCTTCATTTACGTGTATTCCCATATTAAGTTTTAGGAAGCTCAAGCTGTATTATATCGAACATACCTTAAAAAGAGACTCCAAAATCTGGAAAATAAAGTTAATACATTTAAAATAGAATTCTTCACAATGTGTGACATGATATAATATTTAGTTCAAGTCTTCTGTAATTCTATCACAAAAGTGCACTAATTGTTAAAATATAACTTTATAAATCTACAGTCCAAAATCATAATACTTTTATATTTAGAGATAGTTTTTTCAGTTCACCTTGCATAGACAACTTAGTTCTAGAATAAAAAATAATTTTCTACCCTTATAGACCTCTATTAGAGGGCCCCCAAATAATTCATATAAATCATTTTACACATCTTCTCAAAATAGGTAAGAAATAAAATTTAAATTCAAAAAAATTATTCACCATGATCAAGTGGGTTTCATCCCAGGGATGCAAGGATGGGTTGACATATGCAAATCAACAAATGTGATTCACCACATAAAGAGAATTGAAAACAAAAATCATAGATCATCTCAATAGATGCAGAAAAAGTATTTGATAAAATCCAGCACCTTTTCATGATAAAAATCCTTAACAAATCAAACAAAGAAGGAACGTATTTCAAAATAATAAAAGTTCTACATGACAAACCCACAGCCAACATCATACTGAATGGGGAAAAGTTGAAAGCATTCCCCCTAAGAACTGGAACAAGACAAGGATGCCCACTGTCACCACTTCCATTCAATACAGCACTGGAAGTTCTATGACTTCTCTTTCCAAGAGAAAAAAATAAAGGGCATCCAATTCAGGAAAGAGGAGGTCAAACTATCCCTGTTTGCCAATGATATGATCTTTTATCGAGGAAACCCTAAAGACTCCTCCAAAAGACTCCTAGAATTGATAAATAAATTCAGTAAAATCTCAGGTTGCAAAATTAATGTACACAAATCAGTAGTATTTCTATACACTAATAACAGCCAAGCTGAGAATCAAATCAAGAACTCAGTCCCATTTACAATGGCTACCAAAAAAAAACACTTAGGAACATACTTAACCAAGAAGGTGAAAGATCTTCACAAGGAAAACTACAAAACACTGATGAAAAAAATCCTAGTAACACATACAAATGGAAAAATAGCCCATGCTCATGGATTGGAAGAATCAATATTATTAAAATGTCCATACTGCCCAAAGTGATTCATGGATTAATGCAATTCTCATCAAAATGCCAATGTCATTTTTCACAGACCTAGAAAAAAAAATCCCAAATTTCATATGGAATTAAAAAGAGCCTGAACAGTGAAAGCTATCCTCAGCAAAAAGAACAAATCTGGCTGCATCACATTACCCAACTTCAAATTATACTGCAAGGTTATAGTAACCAAAACAGCATGGTACCAGTATAAAAGTAAACACATAGACCAATGGAACAGAATAGAGAACCCAGAAATAAAATCATACACCTACAACAACTGATCTTCAACAAAACAGACAAAAATATACACTGAGAAAAGGACGTTCTGTTAAATAAATTGTGCTGGGAAAATTGAAGAGCCACATGCAGAAGAATTAAAGCGGATCCCTATCTCTCACTATACGCAAAAATTAACTCAAGATGGATTAAAGGCGTTTATAAACGTAAGACCTAAAACCATAAAAATTCTAGAAGAAAACTTAGGAAAAACTCTTCTGGACATTGGCCTAAGTAAAAAAAAAATTATGACTAAGACCCCAAAAGCAAATACGACAAAAACAAAAATAAATAAGCAGGACTTAATTAAACTAAAAAACTTCTGTACAGCAAAAGAAATAACCAACAGAGTAAACAGATAATCTATGGAATGGGAGAAAATATTTGCAAAAAAAAAAATTTCATCTAACGGATTCATACCCATAAAATACAAGGAACTCAAACAACTCAACAGTAAAGAAACAAATAATTTGATTTTTAAATGGGCAAATGACCTGAATAGGTACTTCCCAACAGAAAGACATACAAATGGTCAAGTATATGGAAAAATGCTCAACATCACTAACCATCAGGGAAATGTAAATCAAAACCACAAGGAGATATCATCTCACCCCAGTTAAAATGGCTATTATCAAAAAGAAAAAGTAATAAATGCTGACAAAGGTGGAGAAAAGGTAATTTTCATACACTGTTGGTGGGAATGTAAACTGGTAAAGCCATTATGGAAAACAGTATGGAGGTTCCTTAAAAAACTACAAATAGAACTACCATATTCCATATACGCCCATCCTATACTGGTTATATATCCATAGAAAAAAAAGTGTATCAAGGAGTCATCTGCACTCATATGTTTACTGCAACACTATTCACAATAGCCAAGATATGGAATCAACCTAAGTGTTCATCAAGAGATGAATGGGACAGGGCGCCATGGGTAATGCCTTTAATCCCAGCACTTTAGGAGGCCAAGGTGGGAGAATCACTTGAGGCCATGAGTTCAAGACCAGCCTAGGAAACATAGCAGATCCTGTCTCTACCAAAGAAAGTTTTCAAAATTGAGCCAAGCATGGTGGTGTACACCTGTAGTCCTGGCTACTTGGGAGGCTGAGGTGGGAGGATCACTTCAGCCCAGGCATGTGAGATTACAGTGAGCATAACTGTACTACTATACTGCAGCCTGAATGGCAGAGCAAGTCCCTGTCTCTAAAAAAATAAAAATAATTTTGAAAAAAACAGATGAATAGATAAAGATGGTATATAAAGAGAATGGAATACTATTAAGCCACAGAAAAGAATGAAACCTGTTATTTGTGGCAACATGGATGGGCCTGGAAGATATAATATTAAGAAAAATAAGCCAGGAACAGAAAGATAAAATATTGTATGTTCTCACTCATATGTGGAAGCTAAAAAAAAGTCGATCTCATAGAAGTAGAAAGTAGAATAGTGGTTGCTAGAGAATGAGAAGGGTAGGGGTGAAGGGGCATAGACAGAAGTTGGTTAAAGAATACACAATTGCAGCTAGATAGGACGAATAAGTTATAGTGTTCTACAGTATTGTAGGATACCTATAGTTATAGTTAACAATAATTTATTACATATTTTATAAATGGCTGGATGAAATACTTGCAATACAAAAAAATTAAATATTTGCAATACAAAAAAATGATAAATGTTTGAGGTGACAGATATGCTAATTACTCCGTATCAAAATACCACTACACACTGTATCAAAATATCACTATGTACTCCAAAAATACATTAATTATTACATGTCAATTTAAAAAACATTGCCAAAAACAAGAAATTAAGTGTATACCAACATACAAAAGAAAAAGACAATATAAACAACTCTACATATTCTTACTTTTTACTCATGGATAATTGATAAGAGCTGTGATACTAAACCATAATTGTGTAGCCATTTTCTATTAATGGCCAATCACTCTCCCTTTGTTGCTGATTGCCCCCCTGTCAATATTTATTAACTATCTTGTAACTACTTAACTGCTCTGAGTGAGGGGATATGGCAGTTCATTAAAACCCACACGACTACTGAAAAATCAACTCAAAAGTCATGTCTTATTAGTGGTGGGTCAGTGGCATAATCTTTGATTTGGACATAATACCCTTGATGATGAAAAAAGAATAAAAATAAATAAATAATGCTTAACAATGCCATGTGTAACTCCTTAAGCTTTGAATCTAGGTTAATATTGCTGACTGGCTATCACACTCAAGTTTCAACAACCAATACACGTTTTAAGATTTTATACTTGGCAGTTTATACAGAATACCTACATTATGTTCTTCCTTAACTGCTTCTTCAACCTGAGCTGCAAACTGTGAACAACATGCCAAGAACGAACTCAGATCATCTCCACCCTTTCAAAAAGAATAACAAACAAAAAGGTACTTTTATTTCAGAATCCATATGCATTTCTAGTCTTAGTATATTTAACTACTTTAATTTTAAATATTTTAATTTTGTGTAATTGATGTCCGTTCAAATATAAGGCAAGAAACCATGCTTCAAATGCTACACTAA
>RJWJ010024943.1:0-24359 GCA_004363605.1 Indri indri | reverse complement strand
TCATGAGTGTGAGCCCGTGGTGGGATTGTAGACCTGACTCCCTCGTGGTTGGGTGGGACCATGTGACTAGTTCCTACGAAAGCATAGAGAGTGAAAGTGGCATATGTCACTTCCAGGTCAGAGCCTGTAACTGCCAGTGTGAGTCTCTCTGGAACTCTCTCTGTTCTCTGGAGTGGTGGCCAGCAATGTTGGAAATGGCCGCGTCATCGGCTGACTGTAGTAAGCAAGACGGAGCTAGCCCCAGGCTCACTTAGGACCTGCACGAAATAAGCCTTGGTTGTTTCAAGTCACTGAGAGTTAGGGGCTGTATAGTCACTACAGGTAACTCAGCCTATTCTGACTGATCCAGCACTTGTAGGAGAAAAGGCAAAAGTGAAAGGATGGATTTGGGAATGTAGGAGTCACAAGTAGGTCATTTCTTTGAAAAGCTTAATTTCGAAAAGAAGTAGACTCTAAAAAAGAGACGAGGCAGCGCAGATTGCAGTGAATTTCACGTGTCAGTCTTAGAAGAAGTAGGAACTTCTTTCAGGAGCCTGTGATTGGTTTTGAGTAGAGGGTAGGTGGAAGAAGTTAACTGGATGATGAATAGGAAAGAAATGTTCCATGGGAATGAAAGAAGGGATAGGAATGAAAAGAGCCCAGTCAGGCTACTGCATAGTGCAGACGCGATGTGACGAGACAGGAAGTTTTCCTAAAATGATGGCATTACCCTCCTTCAAACCAAAACAGAGCAAAACAAAATATATGTCCCTCTGGAGAGAATTCAAAGATTCACCTCCAATATCTTAGACTCACAGGAAAAGCTCTTGGACCTTAGATTTCACGTGCATCATGTTTGAGTTATGGTTCTTGTTAGCCCTGTAATAATGTATTCTTCTTTTTAAAGTGACGCCTAGTAATAAAATCTTTGTTGTAATCCAACTCTAACATGACTCTCCCTAACTAAGAATTATGTGTGGTGGATTTAAGCAACCTCAGAAAAGATTCAGGCTGAGAAATTAGAAAGATAAGTTTGGCAAAAAGAACACTCTTATGGATAAATATTTTAGGAGGATTTCCTAAAAAAAAATATGCTATTTTGCATCTTGTCTTGTTTTTTTTTTTTTTTTTTTTTTGAGACAGAGTCTCACTCTCTTGCCTGGGGCGAGTGCCGTGGCGTCAGCCTCGCTCACAGCAACCTCAAACTCCTGGGCTTAAGCAATCCTTCTGTCTCAGCCTCCCGAGTAGCTGGGACTACAGGCATGCGCCACCGTGCCAGGCTAATTTTTTCTATATATATTTTTAGCTGTCCAATTAATTTCATTCTATTTTTAGTAGAGACAGGGTCTCACTCTTTCTCAGGCCGGTCTTGAACTCCTGAGCTCAGAACGATCCGCCCGCCTCGGCCTCCCAGAGTGCTAGGATTACAGGTGTGAGCCACTGCGTCCGGCCTTGTCTTGTTTTTTTACTTTTAAAATTGGAACTAGTAGTTTTCAACTTTTAATTCCTTTAAAAATGGACAGGTGACACGTTGACAAGTGCAGAATCCTCAGGTCCACGGCCGAAGGGTTCTGATTCAGCAAGTCTGGGGGAGGAGGGTGGGGAGCCCACAGATTAAGAAGCAGCCCAGGGTGTGCAGGGGATCAGCAGGTCCCACTGGGAGGGACACCATGCTGACTGTGAGCTCCCGGACTTGCCTGTGAGCTCTGTGTGGGCAGGGCTGTGTTTTATTTATCTTGGTTTCCCTGGCGCTTTTAATTCCTCCCCATATGAAGCAGAGCTGTCTAAGACTTGAGGACACCGGCTTTGCAGTCAGACAGGCCTGGATTTCCGTGCTGGCTGTAACACTTACCAGCTCTGTGACAAGAGCTGTAACCTCTTTGGTCTCTTGAAAGGTGAAGATAATGACACCTTCCTCCCTGAGGCTTATGAGGCTTACCTGAGGTTATATTTCCACACAGCTTGGCACGGGGCCCGAGGCCAGGGATTTGGAGTGAGATTTTGGTCCTGTTATGATGGCATTATAGCCAGTACACGAGAATGCTAGCACTACAATTCCTTGACCAAGGAAAAAAAGTGCCAAACAGGAATTGAAGTTCCACTTGATTAGGGGCTGAGACAGAATCCAATACCCTCCAAAGCTGAAATCAGGTAAAAAGGGATTTGGAGAATGTGGTTTAGACCTTCAGGGCACAGTGAGGCTCCCTGCATCCCCAGCATGAGGGAAGCAAGTGCAGGGGACCCGCTCCGTGGTGACTTGTTTTGAAGGTTTAGTGGCCCATCCTATCAGATAACATGGCTCCGTTCTGTCCTGGGCTTTAACCAACATTATTAGAGATCCCTTCTCCTTCCTTCTGTAAGTGGGGAAGACAAAGGCATAGAGGAGAGAAGGAGGCAGCAGACCTGTCGCCTCCCCTCAACAGGTGCATTAGAAGTGCTCCATAAAAGGCACTTGTTTGGGTTGTTATTAGGTAGTAATACTATTATTACCCTAAAATTTTGTGCATGGTGAGAATAGCTGACCTTTACTTAGTGCTTCTTATGTGATCGACTCTGTGCTAAACTTTCCAATTTGTGTCTCCGCGAATCCTCCCAGGTGAAACCCTTTGAGGTTGGCACTATTTTTATCACCATTTAGACATAAGGAAAGTTCCAGAAAGGTTAAATAATTTGTTCAAGTAAATGTGTCAAAGCTTCCTTCTGTGTAATGAGCAAATCTTAGGGTGGTATTAAGAATGGATTTCTAGATAAGCTGAAAATAGAGGGAAAGTATGAATTGCCCTGAGTGTGGGGTCTTTACCGCTGACTTAGAGCTTGGGTGTGTGTTAAGGGGTGAGGGGTTCTGCTTTGCTTTTACCTGATGGGAAACTGCCCATGAAACACAAAACAAGTGACAACAACAAATGTAGCTGAAGAGCTTAGGCAATTTTTCTTTAACTTGTGTTAGGAAAAAAATAAGAAATTATAATTCAAGTTTTCCTGTGGTCTCAATTCTAGGCCTCTGTACTGTGAACAATATGCTAAGTCCCAATAATAGGAGCCCTCCACAAACGAGCTCTCTAGAGACCTCCCAACTCCAGTGGGTCTGTTTAGGACAAGTGATAAGGAACCGTGTTCTGCAGCAGGAGTAGAAGGCCCCTTCACAGTGTGCATCTTTCTCTTGTTAAAGAAGCAAAATGAACATTTGTACTGGTGTAAAACCAACATCAGAAATGAAAAGCCATTCTTGTTATTTACCTCGGGGCTGCAAAAGAATTCTCCATTTAGCACGTGAGCTAGGAAGTGATAAGGCAACATCAGGAGACTGTGCCCTGCACTGCTTTGGCAGGAGGACCAAGAAGAAATAGTCCTATTTTTAAAGGGCTTTTCTACTTCTGGTATGATTTGGGCCCGGTTCCTAAATCATCTTTGAATCAGAATAGCAATTCTTTTTCACCCACTTGGCTGGAGTGTTAAAGAATCTTTGGAAAATGTTCAGTGAATGCCTTGAGCTCTGTGCAAATAGGAAAAACGCTGTTATTTGCGAAAAGAGTATCAAAGAAGAGCTTAATGTTATTCAACTTTTGCTATATTGGGAAGCAAATGCATTTATTACAAAGTACAAAAAGGTAGAATTAGTGTATGGAATAGAACATCCAATGGCTGCAACATAGTAGGTATTTAAGTATCTGTTGAATGAGTTAATGAATAAAAAAACATATAAATGGGAGACCTCATTAAAAACAAATTAGAAAGTAGAGCACATAACAAATAACCATTTGTACCTACCATTGTAATTTAGTCTAAATTAAAATAAAGCATTGTTTAATATAGGAAGTCTTGAAATCAAAGATGGAAGATGGAAGAATCAGTAATATTTGGGTCTCAAGCCCAAGTCACGGCTAAGCCGGCAAACTCAATTTCTATTAGATCGGAAAGAATAAGCTCAAAATAGACTTAGGTAATGAGGGATTCTTGGCCAAAGAGTGGATATGCTGAGGGTGGGGGTGAGGCTGGAGTCTACTGGTGGGCTGGGGTGGTGGAGTTAGAATCAGGGCCTGGGGACCTGTTGGGGGCACATTACCTTCCCCTAATTTTCTATGAACTGTGTGGACTTCATTTCTGTTCAAGGTCGCCTTTGACACTGGCATCCTGAATTCAGTGACATCTCAATCCTGGCCCAGCTAAAGAACTTAATCTCTTTCCCTCCATTGCCCTAATCTACCACCCGCACAAGGTATTTGCTTGTATAGCAGAGCTTACTGATGGCTTGGCAGAACCTATCTGACGTAATCACACAGAAATCAGTTTATTCATAGTTAAAACTGGTCATCTCTGTTCTTCGAATCTCTCAACTGCTCTGTCACCAGAGACTTCTTGCTGGCCAACATTTCCCCATATGCTTTCACCTTTCTCTTTCTTGCAGCCTTTCTTTCCCTTCTACTTCTCCTGCCTCCAAGTGGAAGTTAGCTCCTTCTAGAAAGTTTCTGAGTCCCTGCTTTAATCTGGCCCCAGCCCCCCCACTCTTAAGCACAGAGCTTCTTCCAGATAAAAACACGACTGATGTAGACACGTTACTGAGCAAACCGACTCTCCTGAAAGGAATTCTGAAGTTGACTCTTAAAATAACCTTTCAAACTTTCTTGCCTCCTCACTAGCACACGAAGACAGTGGCGATCTACACAGAAGGGCAGTTGGCCTGCTATTCATTGTTAGCTTGCGAACAGTTACCGTCTATTCTTCCAGCTTTGGGATCTTGTTGATTCATCTCTTAAATGTAACTCTGCTCATCACAAAATTGTCAACCAATTATGGTGTCTTTTCCCCTTCCTGAATTTTTTTTTGTATTTAAAAATGAACACACGCACACACGCACACACGCCCCTTAGGCATTGGTGTTGGACAATGGAGACATATCTTTGATATCTAATTTAGGGTTTGCTGGAAAGTTCCATGTTTTCACTGACTCTTGAAGATTTGAACCTGTGGGAATCTGGTCTAGGGTTATCAGCTTCCTATCGTTAGAGTTTCCGAGGGCCAGAGACTCAGGTGATGGCAGGGCCTGCTTCCTTCTGATGCTCTGATCACAGCCCCTGTGAGGTCAGTTCTGCCTGCTATCTAATCCCATTTCTGGGCTGGCAGAGCAACTATATTTAAAGCCCTTGCTTCAGAGACAGTTGGGTATCAGGATCAATTTTGCAATTTACCTTCAGAAAGATAGTAGCAGAGTGCAGGTTTACTAACCCAACAGCTACCTTAGGATCTGACGAAAAGGAATAAAAGCAAAAATTGGAAGGAAGATATTAAAAACACAGAAAAAAGAGTCTGGTATAAACTCTACATCCAACTTCAGGAGAATCTGTCCCACGAAATGCACTTTGGACCGAGTGGAAGGGTGTCCAAAGGCAGCAACATGCGACACCCCTTCTTGAGAAGGATGTGCTCCGTGCAGGCACCCGTCACTGATACAGTCACTGTCACCGCACGACAAGGGGTGAGACCCCCAGGCCACAGCCTCTTCACTGCTGTGCCTGCTCTTCCACTCCTGCCTCTGCTCTGTTGGGGCCCAATAAGCATCTGCTACTCAAGGAATAAATGTTTTATTTCCTTCCCTATCACCCAGCAATGCCTTGACTCTCTGGCATGGAAAATGAGGAGGTTAGCGCACATTTAGTTCCCTCAGCACCCGCCTCAATTCACTCTGCCCCCAGTGTCTGTTGGCCTGACATTCTCTCTGTGAGGCTTTCGAACATTTACATCTGGCCTTCCATGCAGCATGGACTTCTGAATGTGTTCTCTAGGATGATTCTAAAAATGAAAAATTAAAAATCCAATAAACAACATGCACAATGTGACCGTGTAAATGTTCACAAGTGGTGTGCCTGGACTCACAACAGATGGAACATCCACGGGCTCCCCTAACCCATGCCAGGGTCAAATGGATTCTACGTTCTTCTGCTTCATCTCGTCCTTAAAATGATGCCACGTTTTAGTCTCCTTCCCATCTGGTTATAACTTTCTCTCTCAGCCTTTTGTTTTTCTTGGAGTTATTAATCGTATTTCTTTTACCTTATGGAGAGAAGAATTGTATGACTCTTTCGTTATTGTTGTCTAGAATATTCAATCTGTGAATTTTGGTATCTGTTGAAAAGGAAACAATTTCCTCTCACATATGTTTTCTTAAAGTTGTCTGAGTTATCATCCTTGTAAATCCTCTCCTTGCAGATGGTGTTAATTTCAGTGTCTTAGAGCCCCACCTTTTTACTTATGCTGGGATGTTTTTAAAAATACAATTTTCTTTTGCCACGGACAGTATAGAAGAAGCAAATTTTCTAAGCACATCAATATTTTTCATTTTACTTGTACACAATTGATAATTTGGCTAGGCATAAAACTCAACATTTACATTCATTTTTCTTTGAAAATTTAAAACCCCTGATCCATTATTTCCAGACTTCAGAGTTCTGATGAGAAAATTGTTGGCAATTTGATTTTTATTCCATGTGGCTAATCTCTTTTTAGGTTCCTCCTCTCTGGAAGCTTTTGGATCGTCTCTTTATCATTGGGGTTCTAAAATTTCATTTCAACCCCTTAAGGTCCACAGGATTTTTCAATTTAAACACATTTTTTATCAGACTTAGGAATTATTCTATTTTTACTTTTATTATTTCTTCTTTTTTGTTTTTTCCTCTTTACTCTCCATTGGGAATTTTTTTCTAGATAGATATTGGACCTGCAGAATCCATCTCTTTGTCTCTTAAATTAATTTCTCATCTTTTACATGTCTCCCTCCCCCATTTATCTCATCTTTGTTTTTTTTTCAGGCTCGTCATATATGTGAAGGTAAATTAATTTCTAAGAACTCCTTCTTGTTCTTTTTCCTACTATCCTGTTTTTGTTTAATAGATGCAATAATGTCTCAGGACAGTGATAATAGTATTGTAAAAGCTGTCTTCTGTTTCCTAAATTCCCTGTTTCTTCCAGGCAGTTATTCTGTTTATTCATTTTTTTCCCTCAAATATTTAGTAATCCTTGATGGTCCGTTCATATTTATAGATCAAGACTTAGGTTC
The DNA here is from genome assembly GCA_004363605.1 of Indri indri. Lineage (NCBI taxonomy): Eukaryota > Metazoa > Chordata > Mammalia > Primates > Indriidae > Indri > Indri indri. The sequence goes on along the minus strand of RJWJ010024943.1, from coordinate 17,329 downwards.
ATTAATGTGAGTAGCTAATACGGGTCTCCTCTGCCATATATTCATCTGTTGCTCCAGTAAATATATCCTTTGTATTTGGTTTCCTATGGCTGCCACAACAAAAATACTACAAACTATGTAGCTTAAACAGCTGAGATTTATTCTCTCACAGTTCTGGAATCTAGAAGTCCAAGGTCAAGGTTTCAGCAAGGTTGGTTCCTTCTGAGGGTTCTGAGGGAGAGTCTGTTCCAGGCCACTCCCCTAGCTCTGGTAGCCTCAGGTGTTCCTTGCCTCCTAGACGATGTTCTCTCCCTGTTTCCACATTGTCATCCCTGCAGACGTACCTGTCTCTGTGTCCAAATTTCCTCTTTATAAAGGCACCAGTCATATTGGATTAGGGCCTACCCCAATGACCCCATGTTAACTTGATTATCTGCAAAGACCCTATTTCCAAATAAGGTCACATTCATAGGTACACAAGGTTAAGACATCTTTTTTTGGCAGGGTTGTGGGGTGCGCAACTCACCCAATAACACCTCTCAGTGGGATATCAATGATGAAGTTTGTGTGGATTAGCAAAGACCAGCAGCTAGGCCAGTCAATTCTTAATTGAGAAAGCCTAGTCCTCTGAAGCCTTACCCCTAACCCCACCTCATTAAAGTAGATCATTTAATTATTTAATTTCTCCAGAGAGCAGCTCTTTGGTTTTCACCTGGTCAAAAACTATTGTGACCAGATGCATTATGGAAGGGAAAGGATGGTACAGGAAGGGTCCGCTTAATTTCTTTATAACACCAACTTTTCCTTTCTGCTTAGAGATCGGAAATTTCTTCTCTTTATAATCTTAAGTTACATAAGTTTTTTTCAGGTCAAAATGTATTTTAAAGAAATATGCTTAAACTTGACTAGATGTGCTTTGTCCAAAAACAAAATGCCCTGTGACCTGTTAAGCATTGGGGTGTTTATACACGTTGTCTTTCTGCCCTTCTCCTTCAGGAGGCAGTCCTAGCCACCCTTCTGGAAGGGCAGGGCTGTGAGCAGAGGGTCTTTGTCTGTACACATAAGCCCTGGACTAAACCTAAACCCCCATGTCGTGGCTGGTGTGCTCTAACAAGGGAGGCCCCATTAGAAGGTCACCATTTGATGGTGCTCGAATGAGAGAAATACTCTGGGTTAGATGCTGGAAGGCACAAGAGTGACTTGCAAAGTGATTAAGAGGAAGGATTTAGATGGAAGTCCGGACCAGACTGAAAGAAACATGACTTGTTCCTTGAATCCTAGAAGGCACCTTTGAAATTCTAAAGAGAAATGATTGAGACAAATTAAGCACTATTGCTATTTAAACTGGGAATTAAACTTGGGGAACCACTAACTCTAAGAGGCATTGGCTCAAAATCCAGGCAGTTGACATCAAGGTTTAGTTCAAGTTGTATAGGGGCATGTGCCAAGCAATGCAGGATTTCATGAGAGAAAACTTTGCCCTTCCAGAACACATCTCTTGGGCGCCGGCGTCAGAGGCAAAACCCTGGCTTTCCTGAGCCACGGATTTGCTCTACGATGATGTTTCCTAATTTCAAAAATCAAATAAACGTTGGAACATGATGTGTGGAGACCCTGATCAGGAAGGACAATTGTGCAGTCCCAGCAGGTGTCCCATCCCCTTAACCCTATGCGAGGGGCTGGGTTCCAGGAGACCAAGCTGTCCAGGAGGAGTGGGATCTCATCCCCCAAATGCCACAGACGCGCTCCTGCCCTGCGGCAGAAAAGTGTTACCCATCCTTACCTCTCTTTGGGACTATTTTACCGTTAGATTAGAGAAAAGGCAATCATCAAAAAGCCATTTCATATCAAAGCCCACAAGGGCCTCTGAGTTTGTGCAAAGGCAATTTTGGTGTTTTAACCACTCCGATAGAATGTTTGGGGAGCACTTGGGTTTGGTTCCTACATTTTCCCTGTGGTAGGGGAGATAGGCAGTATTCTCTCTCTTCTGCTGGGGTAGAATTTCCAGTCTGTTCTTATTTGCTGACCCCTCCTATTCTTCCCGCGTGTGGCACTAGATTCTGCCCCTATCTACTGGCTTGAACAGAAAAGTAAAACACCCTCCTGCATTCCACGTGGTGTCTTTCCTGGTGCAGGCTGAAAACACCATCAGCACCATCAGGCTCTCAGCAGGTGCTGAATAGCTCCAGAACTAATGGCTCCTGGCAACTTCCCACTGCCCCAGGAAAGGGTCATTGCCTTTCAACTGCTGTGTCACCCTTCATGGCTGTTTGGGGGGTGCACGACGTGGCAGAAGGAGGCGGACAGCCTTTAAAATCCACTGGAGGTCAATGTATTCCATTACATACACAGTGCTTCAAATTCAGTTTTAACCTTTGATGAAATTTGCAGTGTTGGGATTTTTTATGCTAGAGCAGACACAGGAAATCACAGGTGCAACTAATTTCGGCTTTGACTTACAATCACTGAGGGCCCCTTGAATTTTTATATGGAATTCTCTCTTTGAGTGTAAAGTGTCAGAAGTATGTAGCTTGTCTCTGTAACATACATTAATAGGTAATATTGATTTGTGGAAATTATTATAATTACTAGAAAAACAGCTCTCAGCACTTGCCTAGTGTTTGGGAAGATTCGAGAGCCCCCTTGTGGCTATAATCTTCCTAAACTGAAAATCGATGAAAAGCTTTTAGCTGGCTTTTCATTGTTTTTTTTTTTTTTTTCTTGATGGGTTTTCCCCCACCCACCGAGCCGCCCTTCCTTCCTTCTGCTTATATCTATTTGCTTGCTTTGAAATTTTTTAAAATTTAGATTAGCATCAACATAATACACACCATTTCCACAGAGGATTCAGAGATGGTAGCAGGTACCAAATTTTAGAATAGTTGACTTTTTTCTGATTATCACCAAGAGAAATCATCCATGCAGAGGGGCATGTTTAGGGAAGTTCACCAAGGAAGAGAATTACAGTTGCATTATTCTGTTTCTTAAGGGATGCCCCCGCTCTGCTTTTAACCAGGTATCGATTACACAAATGAAAAAGCTACTTCTAGCTGCCCCGAGCTACATTTACTTTGAGAATCTTTAAGATTATTTTCCCAGATTTACATACAGCAGCAAAAAGTGGGAAAATAAGTGTCCTCGTTTGAGTGTTTTAAAAATCTCTAAGAAACGAATGTTGAAAGCTATTACCTCTCTGATGCTTCAATCATGCCCGAAGAAAAATATTTGCAATTTAAGGTCACTGTGCTCCACACTTGAATTGATGAAGGGAGCACCCAAGGCAAAGTTTAGACAGAACGAATTGATTTTTTTCTGAGAGATTTAAATTATCCTGCATATATTTTTCTAAATTTGTGCCATTGCTTTATTAATTAGGCAGAATTGCAGCAGTGCTTTGGAGCCCACTGCAGCTGAAAGATCCCAGTGAAGGGCCCAGTGCGGTCAGCTGGGCTTCTGGAAGGAACTCTTGCTAATTATCATGAATAAGTGGATTTTGGAGAGAACCTGATTAGGGCTCTGCATTATTTCCAGCATAATTTGGTTTCCTCTAGATGAGTTCGTGGAGTGACAACTGGCATCTAGTCACAAATGATTTGCTAGCCCTGCCTGCTGTTCCTAGCATGGAGAAAACATTACGGATGGGAGCTGAAAAAGAAAAAGAGAAGAAAAAATGAGAGGGAAAAATACTGGTGTTTGGTCCTAGATAGAACACGTGAAGGTGACAGTCTACGTCTATTGCACTTTGCCTCCAATGCACAGGTGTAGTTGGCACAAACATCGGTTACACCACCTGATTGCGAGTAAGGGAGGAGATGGGTGCTCAGGTAATGCCGGCCAAGGTGAGATGCTAAGCCACAATCCCTTTGCTGTTTAGGAACTGCAGAAAATTTCAAACTCTAACACCATCCTTCTTGGTCTTATTTTGATATAACGCTTTTGCAAGATCCTTTAAGAATATGCATAAAAGGCTACAAAGGTTGTATGAAAAGGTCTCAGCATCCATCTTCGATAAGCTCCCACTGGCCACAAACTGGCTAATTTGATTGTCAATAAGGATAATGACTGCAGTGTTTTGAACTTATAAAAAATGCTTAGAGTCATGAGCTTATAATGATATTAAAACAAAAACAAACAACAAAAAGCCCCTTTGGAGGACTCTAGGAAAGCAACATAGTACTTTGAAAACCAGTAAATAAAATGAGTCAAACATTCATCTGCCATTCCTATATGAACTATACTTTAGAGTACTAAATAGTTGATAAGGGAAAGTATCTCTTTGCAGAAGCACACAGGTAATAAATGAAAAATGAAATGATGGCATTAGAATATCACCATTTTGCAAGCCCGGAATGAACGATCATCAGTGGTTACTGGCATCACAAAGAGAGACCACCAGACACTGTGTGCCTCCAGATTGAAGTCCACAACACTGCCTACTTAACAATAAGAGTTTATTGTTTCCCAGTGATTCTTCTACAATTTGGAAGAATACCAGAAATATTCTGGCCTTTTGGGCTCATTCTCAGGGGGTCCTCTTTCTCAGTCAATTTCAAAGAGAAAATGAGCTAATATACATACCAGTGAAACCTCCAAACCTGTAGAATAAAGTGTTAGTTTCACATTGTCTTTCTAACTCTTAACTATGTCAGAGCAAAATAAGACCATGCGGGGGGGAAGTGAACAGATGACTTGGCTCCTTGAGGTCCGGCTGCCTTGTGCGCCCTCACACACCGATCCCTAGCATAGTGCTTAGCATGAAGTTCATAATCGACAAATATTTTTAAATCAGTAAACTAAACAAGTACAGGAGCTGAAGAAGAAAAGAGATGTCTCAGGTCTGCTACTTCTGACTTCTTGACCTTGAGAAAATCCTTTTATATCTCTGAGCATCCATTTTCTCATCTGCAAATTGGAATAAGAATCCATCCTTTGCTGCATCTGACATAATCTTGTACTGAGGCTAAAATGAAATAATGGGTGAGGAAAGTATTTTGAAAACTTAAAAAAAAAATGTTATCCAAATGAAAAAGCACTATAGGCTTTTTTTTTTTTTAAGATTCATTAACACAGCTCATTTAATATTTAAAATTTCACTATATGTGCATGGTTTCTGAGGCTCTGGTCGTTGTGGAGAGAGGGAGAATGGTGAAGCGTGGAGTATCTGCACGTATGTCGAGGATCTGCTGTGTATCAGCTACTGCTGGGTCCTTTATGCTCATTATCTTGCTCAATAATTCCCACACCCTGTGGAATAAGCATTTTTACATTGGCTATTTAGATGGGGACACTACGGCTCCCAGAGGTCATATAAGCTAACCAGGTCACACCAGAAGTGAGGTGGGTCTGAAGTTGGAGCTGCCATCTTTCTGACTTCAAATCCATTCTCTTTTCCCTGAATCTCGAGAGGAGTTTCCAACATGCTTGAAATTGTGTACTCATGCTTTGTCCAAATGAGTAGAGCTCGGTACTTTCCTTGAATCTTCTCTTCCTGAATGAAAGCTTTGGAACAGCCAACTTCAGGTTCCAGCAACCGTCTTTGAACACTTTTCTGAGTCTTTATAGCATTGTATTCAAAACAAGATCCACTTGAAAGCCAGAAAGAGAACTATGGCATTGCACAGGCTTCGGCTTTATCTGAATTCTCTGGCGCAGCTATTTCTTACTTTTATTGTTCTGAGATTACTACAGAGTTTGGCTTCTGGGTTCCTTGGGAGTGTTCAAAACTGATGCAATTGCAGCCATTCACCTTTTTTCTCTAATACCCTTTCCTCAAGTGTAAATTTGTTATGCAGTTTTGTGGGTGTGCTGTGCTCAGGAAAATTGTTTCCACAGCTTCTTCAAGCTATAAATATCCAGAGCATCCTCTGGACTTATGTGCTCCTGTGCTGAGACAGGACAGAGCCCTGTCCTGTCTGCTTCCTGCCCAGCCCTGGCCCTGCACTGCACTGTCCCTCTCTCGTCCCCTGCTGCCTCCCATAGGTAAACACAACCCCCTCACCCCGAGATGCTCATTTTGCCTCTGGAGCTTTGAGTTCAGCAAAGGCTGGGCTACTGCACCATCAAGTCACAAACTGCATCTCTGAGACAGCCTGACTTTTACGAGACGGAGGAAACTGTCAAAACTGTCATCACATTGTGAAATTACAGCCATCATCTAAAAGCCTTCATAACTCAAAGGATTGTTTTGATGACCCCATCGGTTAATGCAAGCACAGCACTTAGAATGGTACTGGGACACAGTATGTACTCAATAAATGTTGGCTATTATTATTTTTAGTTATTGATATCAATTTTTCTTTCACATGGAACTTTTCCTAGTTAGCTTTGTTCTCAGTCATCGTCTAGGAGATGACCTCTGAGGCACTCTTTGTTTGAGAGTTGGAAAGAAGTAGAATCAGGTTGTGATCTCCTAGGTATTTTGTTTAATATGCTAAATGATTGCCCAGTTCTGATAGCAGAATGTAGGAAAATCCAAAAACAGAAGAATCTAGACAGAAGTGATTTTTTTTTTTTTTACATGCTCGTGATGATTTAGGAAAATCTGAGACAATGCTGTCAAAGACAGATCTAAATATTGGAACACATGCCTTGCTCTTAAATATCCTGATTTACTTCTTTTCCTGTCCAAATTGGCCAGCGCTAAACGATTACAATGGAGACACCTCAGCATTTCTACCTTGTGTAATTCTCACACTCCCTAAAAGCAGCGCCTGAGAAATTAGCTGGGTAGAAAGCATGGCTGAACACGGAGAGCCTGATAACACAATCTGAGTGTACTATCTGGTGTTCTGCTTTGCCCGGCTGGGATTAGAGCCGCGAGTGAGACTGAATTGGGCCTTATCTCACTGCAGGGCGGCTCCAGGCATCAGGTGGATACCCGCATGCATAAACCACAGCTTCGCAGAGCGCCTCAAGACGTCCTCGTGCCCAAATCCCAGTGATGCAGCGCAAAGCAGGGCGCCTCTGAACCAAATAATCACGGAAGTGCCTGAATAATGCATGAGAGCAGGACCCTCCCTGGCACATTTGAAACTGTACTGGGAGGAACTGTACTCAGCAAGATAGCAAAAACAAGCCCCTGGAACATGCATTCCCTGAAATTTATTCTTGCGGCAGCCACTTGGGGAAAAGTGAAAGCAAATGTGACAACCACCCGAAAATCGTGGCATTTTAGTGAGTCTGATGCTCATAGGTTTCCTGTCACTATAAGGCAGGGACGTGACAAGATTTAAAATTTCATCTTATTGATAAATACTATCTCTTCCTCTAGGAAATAGGGGGTCGACTGATCATCACTGAGAAATGACCTGTATCCTCTAGAAGCTTCTTATTTCATGCTTTTGTTTGGTTGGTTCAGCATCATGTGTGTCTTCCCATAATTAAAGTTAGCTGACACCGAGACGTTGCAGACAGACTGCATCTCAAGAGGCTGTTTCTTCGAGGACTAGCACCGAATGTAATGGGGTGAGGGACCTCCATCTTTCTGTTCCAGATGTTGGCTTTAATATAGCTGCAGTGCTGATGAGTGGGATTTGATTCCACAAATGTTTAGTGCCTAATTCGATATTCCAGCTGTTCATTAAGTGAAAAATAAACAAATCTCTTTTGTTTCCCCACTATTGTTTCCCCACTATCATGTCACAAATCCCAACCTGGCTGCCCTGGAATGTCCATCTCAGGCCTGCGTTCCCTGCGGGGCACCCTCTGGGTCCAGCTAGGGGGAGCAGAGACTGTCACACAGCCCTCCCTCGGCTTCCAGGTGGCTTCCATGTCCCCCACACCCAGGAATGTCAGGCTTCATGGAGTGGCCACGTCCTCTCCTACTCTGATTGTGGTTGAATACATTGGCAGGAACTATATTTGGGCATTTTGACAATGAAATCAGAGCGATTCTCTTGACTCAGGAATTTTCTGTGTAAATAGCCATGGCTTAGGATGTTCATCAGATTCTTGTTTATAATAACCTCCCTAAAATAGAATGTGCCTACTTGTCCAAAACTAGAAGACTGGTCACATAAGCTATGGCACATCCATAACTGAAATATTATGCTCTTATGGAATAACATGCTCTTATGGAAGGATATTAAATAAAATGGGAAAATATTTTTAAGTTAAAAACACAGGTTTAAAAATAACATACATGATCTCAGATCTGTTTACATATATTTTTATATATATATATATTTCACTGTGGTTGTATCTGAGTGAAGTAATTATAAGTAATTTTTATTTTCTTCATTTTTACTGTTCTGCATTTCCTACATTTTTCATAATGACATGATACTGCATTTCTAAGTGGAGGGAAAGGCAGTCAACTATTAAAAAAAAAAGCAAGACCAGCTAAATCCAAATTATCCTCCTTCCTTTAAAGTTATCAGGTGCACAAGTAAGGAAAGAGCTGTGGCATTTTCTCCTCCTGTAGGAATCCTCTCCCTCTGTCTTACCAATGGGAAAGAGTCAAGATCTCTGGGTAGCAAGTAAAATAAAAATGCCTCAGCCACAGGGGTCTGGCTGCTTCCTATGTCATATTGAGGGAGGAGGTCACGGCAGCTTGGTGTGATGCAATGCATGGCCTCTGTGTGAGGTAAGGTAACAACATGCCAGTGTCTCCACTTTCTCCTCACAATACTGACATCCTTGGAACCAATTATCCTGACACACACCACCCTTGGCATCCTCAATTTCTTTGTTATGGTACTTAGCAATCATAGTCTCCAGTTTCCCATTTGTTTAGGACATCATTCTTAAATTCCTCAATTTATTTTTAAGGCTTGAATAAAAGATCTTTTCATCACTGTGTCAAAGGGCAGTCTGATTGCTGAGCTCTTGCTGCTGCAATCCCGCACCCCATCAGATACAGTATAATGCAGACAATACTCTGTTGAGATAATGATGAGCGTGCGGCACTGAGAAGAGTCAAGAAATTAATTCCATTCTGAACGTTTGGAGAATGACTCCAGCACACAGCACAGCAGGGCAGAAGGAGCTAAGTTTCACTTTTTAAAAATGCATGCATCAGTGTAGCTTTAAGATGTACTGTTCTTACACCTATGTGTCCTTCATAATGAGGACCCACACTCTCCTTCAGATGCCCCAAGTCTATGCCTTACGATTGCTCATGAAGTTCTTCGTGAGACACTGAGCTTTAGCAGAACTTGGTTATATAGGGCAAACTCATTTCAAAGTCTTTAGGGCAAGAGGAATTAGAGGAAATTTATTCGTTCCCATACATTTCATAAGATCTCAGACTCCCTGAAAGAGTGGCTCATAAATGTTACATATTTATTCATTCCACAAACATGGAACAACTGACCATCCATGATGTATAAGGTCTTGTATTTTATGCTGTGGGGAATCACATGTGAGTGAGGCAGGATTCTCTCTCTCTGGTTGCATAAAGCCTGTTCAAGTGGTAAGAACTTTTACTGACCAGCAGAATGAAGATATAGTATGAGGAGATCTCAGGTTTCAGGGCAGGGGGAGGAATCCCTTCCACTGAGGACTTCAGAGGAGGCTGGAAGGAGGAGTTCCTACTCGATCTGGTTTTTATGAATGCATAAAACCGTGGAGTATGGAGCTATTAATTTTGTTGCTTCATTTTATGAGGGTTAAGCTGGTGGTGGAAGGAATATATTTATTAAACTTCTGTGAACCTAGCATTTTGTAAATTCTTTCATTATGTGTTCTCATTGGGTAGGCAAGTCATAGCCTCATAAAAGTGAGTATTTTCTTAGTCACCGCTGGCAAAGTGATTCTGGTGGCTCACACTCCTCATTCCGCCATTTGATGAGGATACTAGTCCTGCCTCTTACTGACCACAGTATTGAAAGGGAAGGATTTGACTGAAGGAAACAGAGAGGCGGAAAAAGTAGTGTGGAGAAAGCTGACAGTCGGGGCTGGGGGGAGCAATGACAGATGGGTGTAAGATATTTCTTGAATCTGTTCCTGATTCTGTCTCATCAACACCCCCAGTTCTGGGATTTTCCCTTGCTGGTCTCTTACTATGGCTGCAGAATCACTCTTGGTCTCTTCCTACTGTAGTCCGTCTTTAATACTCTGGCTGAATGAATCTTCCTAAATCAACACTGCCTATTTTAGCAACTCACGGTTGCATTCAGAGCTGGCGACAACTTGGTCTCCACATCCTGTTCTAGCTTATGCCCTCCTTTCCATTCATTCGCTTATTAAACAAACGTTTGGTGAAATACACAAGGTGAACTTCCTGGTCTAGTCAGGTGTCTCCACTCTCCACTCTCGGTGCATTCTTATGGGAACAGAGAGCTCCCTTAACTATTCTTTGGCCCCGCTTACCTCTGTTACTTCCTAATTAATGCCTTTTCTACCCTAGCACACCTGTGCCAATAATACTTGAGGGCATTTTATTCTTTTTTTTTTTTCTTATGTTCTCCATGTTTCCTAAAGCAGTTCCTTACACATAGCAAACCCTCAGCAAGCATGTGTTAATTAAATGACTTGCTAATTAAAGGAGGGAACAAATTATACAATAAACCGCTCAGTGAAACATAAGTTCTTGAAATAATAGGGAAGAAACCCAGTAAGTTTAATCTTAAAAATAAATAAATAAACCTCATTGCAACTAATTACCTGTTACCGGAAATATTCTACTTTTTGCCCTAAGTCTGTGTTGACTGTCTCTCTCTACATATCACCAGCCATCAAATGGCAGGAGCCTTAGAAGATTATGTGTCTTTTTACTTTGTATACATTTTAGACATTAAAAAATAGATTAGTTTTAAGAGAGAAAAGAAAGGCATATTTCTCAAAGTCAATATCAGCCTTAGTTATAAAATACACTTAAGAAATAAGTGATAATTTTCTTTACATAGCAAGCATTTCTTGGACATCTACTGTGAGCAGGCCTTTGCAGGAGGTGCTTTGGGACACAAGGCCTAAGGTACAGTTATCAAGAAGGTACTTAGGGGGTGGATGTTGGCAGGGTTTTCACCTGCAAGTTAGAAGTATGGCAGGAGAAGCGGTAAGCCCTCTAAGCTGGAAAGTCAGGGAAGATGGATGTGAGCCTTGCCCTGGGCCAGGAAGCATGAGCAGGACACCAGTGAGTGCAGGAAATGGAAAGGCCTCCAGAATGCCCTTGTGTCATATTTACAAATTTTTAATATGACTACTTTCCAGCAGAGCAAGATACTAAAAGTGGCTCTAAACCAGCCATGGAAAAATGTGTGTTCCATTTAAACAAATGGAACTTTAGTCAGCCTTGATGGCCCATGCGATAATTATCAGTTAAAGTGATTATTGGACTAACCCAGGCACCTCATTCCTTCATTTTTCTGAATACACAAGTATTTGCCGTCATCACACTGTGGCCATAAGAATCACAATTCTAAAGTGCACCAAGTGCTTCGCACACATATTTAAGTGCGTTCACCCAAGCTCTCGATGAAGTAGGTGGTAAATGGAAAATCTGTTTCCAAGGTGAACAAAGTCATCTGTCTTTGGGATTGTTCTGGTCCAGGGAGACGGGATGAACATTTCTCTACTTGGTAGTTCTCATTTCTTTCGTGTTACCAAAATAGCTGATTGCCCAAGATCTTCTTGGGGGCAATGTTATTAAATTTTGGGTCCCCAGTGCCTAGGGCCCCAGTGCTTGGTAAATAGATGGGCTCAATTAAAGTTTGGAGAATGAATAAATGAATGAATGGATAGATGAAGAAGGGGATAATAGTTTAGTTCTTCATTTTCTCAACATCGGGGGAGAGCGTAGGTTGACTATAAGGACAGATCTATGATCAAGTGATGCTCTATCTAGGCTTAGGAGATTGAGTTAAAGGGAACAAAAAAGGTCCTCTGTCTTGGCCACAGTAGCCCTTGGGTGCTGCTAGTCCTTCTCTATTCTTTGTTTTAGCCATTTAAAAATGATTTTCCCCCTCCATTGTGCTGTTGAACAAATAAGAACTAAAAAATAAAGTTGCAGATTTCAGTAGCACTGAATTCTTTGAGTACCCTCATTAGAGACTGGGTTGGAAGTTACAGGAGCAGAAGATGATGAGTTTTCATTGTTTTGTGGTTGGGAGAAGATTCGTGAAACTGAAGCAAAGCTTGTTAACAATGACGGTTGGTATGAAAAAATACTCAACATCATTAGTCATCAGAGAAATGCAAATCATCTCACCCCAGTTACAATGGCTTTTATCAAAAAGACAGGCAATAACGAATGTCAGCGAGGATATGGAGAAAGGGAGACCCTTGTACACTGTTGGTGGGAATATAAATTAGGGCAACCACTATGGAGAACAGTATGGAGGTTCTTCAAAAAACTAAAAATAGAACTATCATATGACCCAGCAATCCTACTGCTGGGAATATATCCAAAGGAGGGGAAATTAGTATATAGAAAAGATATCTGCACCCCCATATTTACTGCAGCACTATCACAGTAGCAAAGATACGGAATCAAACTAAGTGTTCATCAATAGATGAATGGATAAAGAAATGGTGGTACACATACATGATGAAATACTATATAGCCAAAAAAAGAACGAAATCCTACCATCGCGACAACTTGGATGGGACTGGAGAACCACATGTTAAGTGAGATAAACCAAGCACAGAAAGATAAATCTCACATGTTCTCATTCATATGTGGGAGCTAAATATTAAAAACAGTAGATCTCATAGAGACAGAGGATAGAATGATGGTTATAAGAGGGCGAGAAGGGTAGCAGGTAGGGGAGGGATAAAGTGGAGATGGTAAATGGGTGCAAAAATATAGTTAGACATCATTTCTGCAGACATAATTTTTGCAGTTTTTTTCCTGAAAGTAGAGATGCAAACTAAAGTAGAGGGAAGAAAATAGAGAACAAGAAAAATGATTTAATTCATCACATTTTCAGTTGATTTTTCTTTAATAGTTTGGTATTCTTCAATCCTATTGGTTTATTTTTACTATTTTTCTAACTTTCTATTTTGGCTGCTTTGCAGGATTTAAACAAACAAAACATACATGAGAATATGTCTGACCAATGCAATTCCCAAATGCTGTTAGCTAGTTGGATCCTATACAATGGGACGACTTTGTACTTCATCATCCCAAATGTTCCACTAGTGCATTTCTATGTTTTGGCGTCAGTGTTAGTTTCAAGTGGGCCCCTTTTGTTAGTAGAACTTGAAGACATTTGGGACTTAATTTTGCTCATGTAAATATCACCCTCAATGCAGCTAGCCATCGTTTAATGTAATGTTAAACTCAATAAAGTTAAATTTGAAATCAAGACCATTTTAAGCTTAAGCCAGTTTCAGTCAGCTTTGAGATTATGTAGATTTCCAGTGGAATGGAGATACCAGAAACTCTATGGCCAATTTTCCCAGCCGAGGCAAAAGGCTCTCATTCATATTCCAGCAGTTTTCAGTTAAATCTTTATGTCACCATTTGTAATTCACAGCCCCCAAATCCTCCAACCCTTATGATTATTTTAAAAATCTGGATCATGTCAAATTTGAGACACATAATTGAGATCAAGACTTACCAGTTAATTGCCATTGGCTTTTCTTTTTTGTTTAAATCCTTTTGTGTATTTTGTTTTGTCCAGTTAATAGGGAAATTAGACATTTTCCATTTGTGGTCTTATTTGACCCAATTCAAAGATCTTTCTGATTTAAATTCTTAAATCATTTGGCATCCTTAACCCACTAAATCATACTATCATTATTATATTTAGATATTTATCATGCAATTGTTTTGTGAAACAAAGTCAGTCTCTGCTGGTAGAATTGAAATGCGAATAAATCCCAGCATAGGACTAAAGCAGGATTAATAATGACCTGTCATAAAATATTCAACAATAGTAACATCCACTCTGAGAAAAACTTTATCGTCACTATTTCCTTATGGAGTCCAGAAGCAGTGTCAGTCATTTTCTGCTTTCCCCACTGACCTTTTGGGAAATTTTCTTCCACTGATGGAATTGTCATTCCATCACAGTGGAAGACAACAGCATCGTGTAAGATGGTGATGGGCAAAAGCAAGAGCTCGGGCTCATCTGTCCTTGGCAGCAGTTTCAATAAATTCTTCCTCCTGATTTAAAGGGAAGTGAGCATTACATAAGATTTTAAAGTTTCTTTAGTACATTTCAAAACTGTCTGGGTTACCTAGTGGTAAGGCTAAACAGTCAAAATAACAGAATATAGAAAATGCATAGTTTTAAATATTACAGTTCATCAATTCCTTTTAAAAAGCAGAATAAAAAATATTGCACCCATAATTTACTTGGTTTTTTTTTTTCATTGCTTTTACTAGTTTTGTATTTTTGCTATACAGGTTAGCTTGGCCAAGTCGAACAAGTGCTAGGTTGAATTATTCCTTTAAAATACAAGATTTTTCTCTTTATAATGTAGTGACTATTTTTGTAAGTAACCCAGGCCTGATTAAATCCAAGTTCTGTAATTTACTACCATTGTGACCTTGAGTAGCTTATCTCATCTCCAAATCCTAGCTTATTTAACACTAAGTGACAAAAAGAAATTGTAACATACAGTCACCTCGCAGGATTTTAAAATGGGCTATACCCTTAGCACCATGCCTGGCATCTAGTAAGTTTGCAATCTCAAGGGTCTTAGGCACTAGGCTACGAGAAAGCACTTGGAATCCAAGTGATTCAGTAACTTTATCTAAATAAAAATTTTATTGTCACAATTTTTTAAAAAACTTAAAAACTTTTGCCCCCAAATATTTAAAAAAGTATTTTCCCTAAATGGTACAGTCAGTGATTAGTTAGACTTGAAAGAATGAAGTATCTCCTTTAAATCTAGTATAAGCCTTCAACAATTTATTCTTTCCTGGTGTATTTCTCAAGCTCCTCTACAGGCTAGGTTCTCTTCCTTGGGAATCAGGAAAAGTGTTCTTTTCCATCGATTTCGCCTCTCTATTGCGCTTCTTTTTGACACTTAGCTCTCACACACACTCAAAATGTGACATAATTTTCTTTCCCCTCTTCTTTCCTCACCATTCCTTTTAAAGCAACAATACATTTCCTTACCAAAGCCAATTTGGGGAGTCTGGTGACAAAGCAGCTCTCTTTAACTTAGAACTTGTCGTGATGTGACAGCCTCAATCTTTAACTAAGCGAAGAAGAGTAGTGTGAGAATAAAGGGGCCAGAGAGATTTTCCATCACCTACGACTTTCTTTTTTCAGTTCTTTATGCAAGTTTACAACATCCTTCAATTTAAATTTGCAGGAAGTCCCCGACATAGGAGGGTTCAACTTATGATCTTTCAACTTTACGATGGTGGGAAAGTGATGCACATTCAATAGAAACCGTACCAATGCAACCATTCTGTTTTTCACTTTCAGTAGAGTATTCAGTAAATTGCACAAGACATTAAGTACCCTATTATACGATCGGCTTTGTGTTAGATGATTTTGCCCAATTCTAGGCTAACAGTGTTCTGAGCACGTTTAAGGCAGGCTAGGCTAAGCTATGACGTTTGGGTCTGCAGCAAGTGGCCCTCCAGGCTCTGCCCGAACACTCCTGGTGACAGGGTTGGGGCGGGCAGCCCATTCCATTGGTAGGCTGCTCAAATTCTGAGAATTTTCCTTATTTTGAATCAATATTTACTTTCTTCGAGTGCCTCCTATTATTCTGCTCATCTCTCGATGTCTCCAACTTTCTCTGTACCTCTTTATGCTTCTCTTGCCCTTTTAAAACAGAGGTTTCCTGATCTCTGTGGTCATTCTGAAGATAACCACTTAAAAATATATTTCTTTTCAGTATTCCATTAGATGTCATTAGAATGAGATAAGATCTATGATTATAATAACCACAGCACCTGACAATTAATAGGCGCTCAATAAATATAAGTTACAATTTTGTTCTGTAAATACCCATGTGGTGCTCAGGAAAAGAAACGAGTTTTGAAATCAAATAGGCCTAGAGTAGACTGCAGGTCAAGTATTAACTTGTTCTAGGATCTCGGGCTAGCTTTCCTACTTTTCTGATCCTCTGTGTCCTCAGATTAAAAAAAAAAAAAAGGAAAGAAAAGAAAAAAGTGATAAATCCCACTTGACAAAGTTGTGTTAAGGACTATCTGTGCTAGCATCCACAGACCACGTAGCACAGTTCCTAGCATACAGTAGGTGCTCAGTTAAGCTTAGTCTCCAAATCCAAACCATCCTTCCCTAGCCCCACCTAAGTCATAATCCGGAATAGCAGTATAAAGAGAAAAGATGAAGGAAAATTGGATTTCAGTGTTGCCAATTCTAATTTCATGACTTACATAAATCATTTAACCTCTTTGCATGTTTCCCTATCAAATAGTATCCCATCTACTGCAAATATTTATTGTAAGGATCAAGTAAAATAGTAACAGATGGGTAATAAATTTTAAAATCATAGTGTTTTCCCTACATGTAAAATATTGTTACTGCCAGTAGTAATTTATCAGTGATTAATTGCTGGGTGAATGAGTAATCTACTCCTCCTACCCTAAGCCTCCCTTCACCAGAGCAGGGAGGAAAAGGCCAACAAACAGTATCGAAAACCAATCCATACATCTTCATGGAAACACATGCACCTGATAGACACAGATCCAGGCAAACCATCTCACGTGAACATTTAGCAGAAGAGCCCATTGTCTCAATGCTAATATAAAATTACAGAAGTTCAGAATCTCCCTGTGAGAGTTGTCGATGACTGACACTGTTCCTCTGATTTCTTCCAGAAATTTCTATTACATCACAATGTTGCGGGATCCAGTGTCACGTTACCTGAGTGAGTGGAAACACGTCCAAAGAGGGGCCACGTGGAAAACCTCTCTCCATATGTGTGACGGAAGAAGCCCCACCCCCGATGAGCTGCCTACCTGCTACCCTGGGGACGACTGGTCTGGAGTCAGCTTGCGGGAGTTCATGGATTGCAGCTACAATTTGGCTAACAACCGCCAGGTGCGCATGCTGGCCGACCTCAGCCTGGTGGGCTGCTACAACTTGACTTTCATGAACGAGAGTGAAAGAAACACCATCCTGTTGCAGAGCGCAAAGAACAACCTGAAGAACATGGCCTTCTTCGGGCTCACCGAGTTCCAGAGGAAGACACAGTTTCTCTTTGAGAGGACATTCAACCTCAAGTTCATCTCCCCCTTCACGCAGTTCAACATCACGCGGGCTTCCAACGTGGAGATCAACGAGGGGGCCCGCCAACGCATCGAGGAGCTAAACTTCCTGGACGTGCAGCTTTACGAGTATGCAAAAGATCTCTTCCAGCAGCGCTACCACCACACCAAGCAGCTAGAGCACCAGAGGGACCGCCAAAAGAGGCGGGAGGAGCGGAGGCTGCAGCGGGAGCACAGGGGCCACCGGTGGCCAAAACAGGATGGGGC
>RJWJ010024942.1:0-24378 GCA_004363605.1 Indri indri | reverse complement strand
TGGAATGATAGGTTTTCCTATAGCAAGAAAAGTAAATAAATAAATAAATAAAAGCGAGAATCAGGATCTGCCAAAAAATGAAAGTTTTCCTAATTTTTCCATTCCATTTTTCCCTTTTATGTTTTTGTTTTAATCTCTGTCTACTGCTGTTTGCCAAATGTGGCTCAGTAAAGTTGAAAGAAAATTTATTTTGATGGACATATTTCATCAATATGAGTGTATCAATAACATTTTCAAACAAGAAATGCTTTCTATATTACAGTCTACTGGATTTGTGTCAATAGCTCACATAATTTGAGGCTTTCAGCTAATTTTAAGTAAGCATTTCTGCTTATTTCCCAGAAAGCATAGCCCACGTCATCAGCAACATACTTGCATTTTTAAAAGCCTATAAGCAGCTCTTCCATTAATCCCTGGATTTATCTTTAATAAAGTACAAAACGTGAAGTGGAAGTGTAGTGACTGAGAACCTGGGCTTTGAAATCAGCTGTGTCTGAATCTGAATCTCTACTCTGCCTTTTCGATTCTGTCTTTGGACAAATTACTTGTTTTCTTTAAGGGTTAGTCCCAGCATCAATAAGTTGTGGGATAAGAATATTGAACGTGAATGAAGAAATACAAGTGAAAAGCTTAGCAAAGTGCTTGTCAGAAACCTATTGTGCAGAAAATGAACAGTAGTTAACTATTTCACTCCAATAACATAATAAGAGTTTTTAATAGTGTAATCCATGAGCTGACAAGAAATGAACTTTGGAGGAATTGTCTCAATTTGAAAGAACTAAGAAAAGAGTCATATATCCATGGCATATTGGATCTGACATTTGTCTATTAAATAATAACTAAAGAACAACTGGAGGAAAATTTTAAGAACAATTTAGTGAATTAGTAGTTTCAGATAGATGACAATGCTAATTTAAGTCTTTAAAGTACATAGGTTATTTCTTTTACCTCCTTAAACTTAACAAAGGTACCTATTTAATATATTTTTCTACTGTGTATTCTTTATTCCAACCCCCTTTTTGATTGCTCAATCTTTTCCTCACATGCTCTTGGTAATTATGCTTTGATTTTTTAAGAAAAAAAAAAAACCTGAAGTACAAAAGGTATTAGTAATTATTTTTTGAAATAATTCAAAGCTGGTATGTAGTCTTGTAATTCTGCATATTCTGGTTTACTCTTACTCTCTAAGTGTAATTTTTTGGAATCCTAACTCCTGGGGTATAATTCTTTGGAATCTTAATCCAATGTATGAAAACTTTATTTAACAGGGCCTCTAAATCTGTATTTTAATTTTCGAGTAGTAAACATTATTAGGTTTTCAAAAGCTATGTGTAGTTTTCTCAGCCTCTTGGTAGAATATTTCATTCCCCTCTTCTGGAATTTCATTCCTCTAGCAGAAAAGTCAGTCTCAAATGCTCACTTCAATTTTTCAGGTTTATTTTTGGTGGTGGTGTTAAACCTAGCCATAACTGATAAACTGTAACTCATCTCTGCCTTATTAGCTCTCTGATACCTGTATGTCTTCTTAAAATATTTTATTCTCTGAGAGTAAAACACTGATTTTTTTTTCCTCACTATTAAGTCCCCTGGACCTAGCACAATTTAAATAACTAACATTTATTTCATCCTAATATGTCATATGCAGTGTTCTAATTTATTTCTAGCAAAACCATTATGAGGTAATTATTATTATCTCATAGGTAATATTTCATAGGTAATATATCTCATGGTAATATATCTCATAGGTAATTATTATTACCTACATAGAAACCTAGGCTTAGAAAGTTTAAATGACTTGCTTACAGTTGCATAGCTAGAAAGAGGCAAAGTCAAGATTTGAATGGAGAGCTCTGATACCAGAGACCAAAATCTTAACTACTACAATATATATTAAAGCCATAGTGATTTTCAATAATATTTCTTGAATAAATTAATTTAAAATTTAATTTTATGTTTTTATTCTTCCCATGTTGAAAAAGTTTCTGAACTCTGAGTATTTACATTGTGAGATACATGTATTAGTGAGTTATAATGAGATTCTTGCAAATATTTGGTCTTTATCTTGAATGTGAGTCAAAATTATGTTTTTTTTTTTGTTGTTGCTTTTGTTGGAGTAAAAATTTAGGAATACTTACTAAACCATAGTGTAACCTTCCAGTTCTTTTTGAAATGAAACATTCATAATATTTTTTATCATTTTACTTATGCTGCTAAAATCGAAATATAGCCAAAACAACTTATTTCATTAAGGCTGTTAGTTGAATTCAGGTTTTATAGAACTGCTTTCTCATTTTCAAGGACTTTGTTTTTGCAAAGCCATATACAATAATGTTTAGAACAAAAAAAAATTATTTAAAATACTTAGATATCTGCTGATTTATAATCTCTATTGCTGTTGCCGGTAAATATTCATTGCATGTCCATGGGTTATATTTGACCATACTAAACATTTTCTTGACTTGGAGGTGTATTCTTTATTTAATAGTGCATATATATTTAATATAAAGGAGAATAATGTATGCTGATGCAAAGAGGATTGGGTATTAGAAGCCCTTATTTCATCACACCATCACACATATACGTACCAAAAAATCAGTATACTGCCATCATAAATGTCCATTATATTATATGTACGTATATCTACAGGAATAGCCAAGGAGCTCTTTACGTTAAATATTCTAATTATTTTTGGTCTTTACAACTATTTCTATGTAATTTTACACTTATATAACATTACCAATATGTACATTTGGCTTCTGTTTTATACACTTTTCTTTATATCATTTTCTGTATAAATTTTTTAAATGAAATGAATCAATATATTTATTATTATGAAAATTATATAATGTTCAATTACAGCATGTCATGTTTCTATACAGTATATATGTTCATTATTTTTACAGCAATAGTATAAACATGTCACAATGATGTACCAATAATTTGCCTAATCTTATCATATGCTATATCAGATATGTCTACAATTTTATGTTATAAATAACATGCAAAATGTTATTTCATACACTTAAGGTTATTTTCCTAGAATAGATTATAAAACTTGTGATTACTGAATCAAAATATAAGATGTCTTTGATGGTTTTCAAAAGGGCATAAAATTACTTACCAGAATTTGTTTTATCAATTTGCAAATCAAGAAGCAGCAACTGTTTGCCCTCTTGTCCTCTGTGGGTAGTCACACTTTATCATTTTGAGCATTTGAAAATTTGTTATTGATATTTGAAAATTAATAGCCATTTTTTAAAAACAAACTTTTTCTTTGAAAATGCACGTGATGTCTAGGTGTTGCCATGGAATAGGCTTAGAACACCAAGTTAGAGAGTGTACAAAATGAATTACCGCCAACATTCTAATGAGTTTATTCATCACTAGTGTAAAAATTTGCCATGCCATGTCACAATCTTTCATTCACAGACACGTGGAAAACTACCAGCATTAGAAGTTATACAAACAGTGAACTTGCCCCACCCAGGCAATGGCATGGTGGTGAAAGCTGACGATCAGCCTAATGTTGATCTTTGACCCTTGAACGCCGTAAACTTTCATCCTCAGGTCTCCTAGCTGCCTTGTAATTACAGTGGATGCTTCCACTTTTCACGGCTTTTGCTTGGTAGCTAACTGTGTATCTAGCCTGATGCATGCTAATTCCCATGTCAGTTGCTGTTCATTCCAAAGGGTCTTAAATCACCCAGGATTCTCTTTCGAAGTGTGCTATAAGCAATCCTGATCCTGGATTGGTTTTGTTCAGAACAGAGGTTTAAACCAGGAAGTGAAGTTCAATGAGTTCATGTCATATTTTAACATGTTCTGGAATTTCTCACAGGTCTACCAAAGTGAGTCGTTGCTGCATTAATTCCTTGCGGTTGTATTTTTGGTTTAGGATATTTTCTTTTTCCCGGATAAATACCAATTTCATTGTGAATAAAAATAAGGTGACTTAGTTACTATTTTTCTTCAGGTTGTAATATTAACAGAAATATTGTAGCCAATATTACATAGAGCTTTCATAGGAGCAAACTCTCTGAATGCTGCATAACTTGACAGATGCTAACAGCTATTTTTCCCAAGGGAGAGAAGGAGACTCAGGTGTTTGGGGTCTGGGGGTAAAAGGTACACTATTTTGACATTAGTTTACTTTGAGCTAATCACATCCAGGTGGCCCCAAATTATTGCTAGCGGCCCAAATGTTACCAAAAGTGTAGCTCCAGCACTCAGTTTGATGCCAAAGTGTAGAGTTGATCCATTCCAGTACTCTCCCTTTGGACCCTTAGCCCCCAGAATAAATTATCTATATTTGTCTAATAAACAGAAGCATTTTTAAAAAATTCTGATTCTGCACATGTCACTGACACTATAATACCTATAAATCGGTATCTGGTAAAATCATGATGAAATAGTTTTTAGCTCTCTGTATTCCATTTGTCGGGTGGCCAGATGTCTACATTAAAATTTTTTCTCTCGAAAACTTTTTTCTTTCAAATATTATATATTGGTTGTTTTGACAAGCTTACAAACTTATGAAATGTTGAGGAAGCTGAAATTTTCTTTTCTATATGAGGTTTGAGAGATATACTTTAGTCAAGGAGCTATTCCAACATTTTATTTTTTAAAGATAGCTCTTAAGAGAAACCAGGGTTTTCTTTAGAGAACACTGCTTGACAATGGCGTGAAGTTAAGTATATTAGAATGCAACCTGCGGAAGTGAGTTAATTACAATAGCTAGAGAAGATCTCGATATGCCATGTGCAACATGTATCCCACCTAATAACAAAAGAAACATGATTAACATATTGTTTTCCTGAGCAGTTAGTCCCCTGTGAGATTGATTTAACCTGAAAAATGTTTCAGAGTTGTAAAGCAGTAAATGGTAAGAAGGGAGGATTAATAACTGAGGGGAGGAAGATACACACTAGAGAATATTGTCCAGATAAGTTTTTCGTATATGTGTCACTGGAATGCTAATGATGGGCCCTACCCTGGAAAAAGTCTCAACATCTTTTTATAATGAGGTGGATATATTTTAAGGGACTGTTAATAAATAGGTCAAGAATGCTTTCCTAGAATCACAGCTGAGATCATCTTTCTTCCTCTAAGTGACTGCCTAGAGTTAGAAAGGATTGAGTAAAGGTAGGACACAGGTAATGAAGGAGCATTCTGGAGTCACCGCTGGGGTTTGGATTTTGCCTCCTCTGATTTCTGCCACTATGGTCTTGTTATTTTGCTCCTCAAAGTTCTGTTTTCTCGTCTAGAAAAAGAGATAATCATTCTAGATAATAACCATTATTTATCAGAGGCTCTGGATTGGTTCGCTGAGTATATTGATGTAAAAAGTACCCCCAAGTTATAAATAATAACCTTATTATTGTTGTTGAAGGGAGATATAATCCTGTTTTTGCTCCAAGAGTAAAAGGCCCCGATTTCCTGTGTTAATAGAAAAGCTTTGGATCCAGGTATGTTTCTGAAACAATCAGGAAGAACACTTTAGATTTATAATTTTGAAGTGAAGTCTGTAAATTTTCACACTGAGTGGGTCAATGAAAATGACAAATAGGGTCACAGCCGCTCAGCTCAAATCATGTTTCACATCAAAATTAGTTTATTCCAAATCAAATGAAACTGTGGCTTTCAGAAGTTTATGGATTTCCAAATTTGTAAGAAATTGTAGAGGTGTCTTATGGGGAAAGCATGGAGTCAGAAGAGCCAAGCCCTGCAGAGAGAGAGAAAAAAAAATTATCTCCAAATGAACCACTTCCGTGTACACTTAATTCTTAGTAAAATTGTATATGTTATTTTGATTTACGCTTTATGATGGTCTAATTTAACTAGTTTGGAGACTACTTAGAGATCATAATGATGATGCACATTGCTGGAACAATTATCTAGTCATGCAACAATCTTTGTCTTGAATGAACAAAGTTACTTTGCTGAGTTATTGTGTGAGCCTGATTTACTTGACTAACTGCCATCTTCTGTCCTTTTATATCAGTCAAAGGGAATTGTCACAAGAAATGTTACCAGCCATTTTTCAAAATCATCATCATACATAATTGTTCCTTCAGGTAGATTCCTTGTTGGTTGTGAGTAGTAAATAGAAAAAAATGATTGAGCACTAATTCCTGGTTATTGTAAAATCTTAAAGTAAGGAGATGGTAAAACCAAAATTCACCCTTGAGAATGGCAAGGATATGATAGAGGAAAATAAATGTGATATATTTTGAAAACTGTATCATTTTCTCTGTATTATAAGACTTGAGTGTAAATAGTCTATGTGACTGATAAAATCCACTTTGTGGCTTGATATTATGGAATAATAAAACTTGGGAAGTCAAACTTAACCTTCAAACTTCCATAAGAGAAGCTTATCTCCCCTCAAACCTCTTGGTATTGATTTTAAAATAAAAGCTCACTCAGAAAAAAACATTCAAATATAACACACTGATAATTATAAATATCTTTTCATTTAATATGATAATCAATAAAAATAAAATTAATGATTATCTTATTTCAAATATTTAGTTTGAATTTCATGGTCTTTACTAACAGCTTGAACTGACTTTGGCTAATGTTCAAGGGGTTTTGCAGTATTAAAGCATTTTGATAAGATATTTATTCTTGCATATGGCTCACAAATTCCTGCATTTCTGTCTTCCATTCTCTGGCTCACTCTGTTTCTGTTCCTTTAATGTTCTTCTTACCTGTCACAAGTTAGGTAAGTCCTTTCCATTAAGTCACATTTAAAGATTGTTAGTATTCCCTAAAATGTCGTTTGAGCCTTCTATGTCTCTTCCAAACCCTTGAAATTAATCTTACCCTAGAAGTTCTTCACTGCAGATGGTGCTTTTAAAGCTTGTATTTTAAAATACCTTGTATTATACTTTTCAATATCTATTTCTGCATGTCTGTATTTCTCAGTAGACTGTATTCAATTCTCATCATTGTATTATAGTAGCACATATCATAGTAGACTGCTCAGAGGTGCAAACAATTGTTGGTTAAATTTCTTTGTTCAATTGTTATATTAGATCAATTCTTAGAAAATTGTTAGAGATTCTATAGCCCATGTGAATGAGGTAAGACCTCAAATGAGAAAAATCGGATAAATGGTTGTAAGAATATATATTACAGAAAGCAAAAGAGCCTTTTGATAATGGAAGAGATGTTCAGTTCTGCTGTTGGCAATACCACGTCTGTGCTATGCCTGCGTTAAGGGTTCACTATAGAAGTCATGAAATGGAATTAAGGGATGTCATGTGGGAAGCAGCTGACCCAGGCAGAAGAGGGTAAAACAAGGATGCCTCTAAGCTGACACTTGCAAAATGAGGAGTTAAATGGGGGAAAGAGTGATTAGGGCTGAGGTGTCTGTAGGAGAGGCCTTTGTCCTCTTAGCCACAGTCTCATGTTTATAGCCTAGGTAGTGATATTTTATGAAGAATCTATTCAAATTCATTTTGGTTATAAATGAATTAATATAGTCATTAAATTGTCTCCCACCTCTCTGATACATTAATTCTAAACCCAAATCAGTAAGATTTATATATATATATATATATATTATATATGCACATATATAATGAAAGGCCTATAGCATGATGAAGCCATGTATTAAATGCCTAGACATGATATGGTATGTAATATTTTAAGAGGTTAATACTTTCCTGAAATTTTGTTTAGCTTTGGTTTTGTTTAAAGCCATGAGTCAATACTCAGCCTTCTTAAACTCTGAAAGGTGAGCTATTTATTATCTTCCTTTCTTATCCCCAGTTTATATTTCCTGCTGGACTTTTTATGTCATTGGAAAAGATATAGCAGAAAACTAAGATGATATTAACTATTATAGTCTAGGGCCATAATTTTTTGTAAATAACTTTCTTTCAATATCTAAGCAAACGATTTTCATGGTACTGGAGAGGAATTATTTCTGGGTAGGGAACTTCTTCCATGGTACTTTCACTGCCCTGGTGAATACAATGGTTGTTTTCTAGTAGAGGAGAAGCAGAGGCCAGAGAAAATTGGATTCATCGCATTGCGAGGCTGTTGGATCTTTATTCATATGTTTTTACTCTAACGAATTTAGGGAATGGGATAATGAAAGTATGTAGTTTGTGGGGCAGTTTAGTGGATTAAATGTGGTAATGGATACATAAGGTGCTTATCACAATGTCTGGCTTATGTTAAGTGTCCTGAAAATTAGCCTTTGCTTTTATAAATGCATTACATGTACAGTCCTGTCTTTTCTTTCTTTTTTTCTTTTTTTTTTTTTTTTTTTTACTGAGACTATCTTGCTTCAGAATAAAAAAATATATAGAATGGAAGAAAAAAGCAGGAAAAAGAACTTGAACAGTCTGATGCTTTGAGAATTGCTGACTATCATTATGGACGTGATGGGGTAGGTGAAGCAGGTTATAAAACATTTGAACTCATTCCAGCACTGGTGACCCTTTCTCACACCCAGATGTTTAAATGACTGCTCAATGGGGATGTGTGGGATTATAAATATGTCCCATCTGCTGCTACCGTCTGCCTGCTCTTGAAAGGTATAAAATCACCTGCTGCACATGGCAGCAGCAGCAGTCCCCATTCCAAACCACGGGAATAAGATAACCAGAAACCTTTCTTGTGACAAAGGCTTCCAACGTTTGCCTAAAGGAAATAAATACAGGTCAAGGCAATCATTTCGTTAATGTGTTGCTGGGTAGAAGTGCTACGGGAAATACTTTATAATTTAATTGAGAGACGTTAATCTGGATAATTATAAACAAAAACTAGAGTGCATTTAAATGTTTTACTCTAGAAACCAGAAGGCATGTGTGCAACATTGTATGAACCACATAATCCTTTTCTTCAAATGGGTCCTTAGGTGCAAGTATTTTAATTTAGGGAAATACCTTACAGTTTGAATATGTAATACTAGTAGTAGTATTATTAATAGCAATAATATATTAATGTTTACAGTTCCTCTGCTTTCTATTATTCTCTATTTTATGACCCAGAGTTTTTTTTGGTTAATTCTTTCATACACTTTGTACTTTGTAATGACTTTATTACATGTTTATTTACTTATCAGCTTTCTACTTCATTAGATAATGTACTCTAGGAGATCAGGGATTTCTGTGTATTTCACTGTATTTCTCCTATCTTGGCATGCACCATACCCAGACAAACTACTGGCATACAGCAGACACTCAGTAAATGGTGTGCGATATATTAACATTAATAAAGATCATTTATATTGTGTAAAATTATTCCAAGTGATGAATATCAGATATACTTCACCAAATAGTAACATGAAAATAATTCCGTATTTTTAGATACTTTAATTCCCTGGTTCCTTATTCAGCTTAAGACCACATCGGATATATTTACAAATACATCCTCGGACTAAAATAAAAAAAGACAACAGGAAAGTAGCACTCTTGAAGAGTATACTACAGACCCAAATCTATGGTACATGTCCTTTTAACTTAAGGAGAAGACACAATGAGGCGATTCTATTTACATCAAGAAGAAACCACCAGAGATAGATAGATACATAGATGGATAGATAGATCCTTCCCACCTAATTTCTAAACTCCCTTTAACAGGGGACAGGAGGTAGATTTAGATGACTCTGGTCTTTTATTTATTTTTCAGTTTTTGCTTTTTTGTGTGTGTGTCTTTCATGATCTCTCAACAAATGATGACTTAAGTCTATTTTATATAGTTATTCTATCAGTTACAAGCTATTTGATTTTGAGCAAGCCATTTGGACTCAGTTAATGCCAATATTTTCATGTGTTCATTAAAATAAAATGGCATGTGATTTTTGTTAGCATCAAATGACGCATGACATGTGAAAGCAATTTGTAAATTGTAAAACAGTAACCCAATACTGATGGATTTTGTACTGTCAGTTGTTAGATGTGCTAAAAGACTCCTGATGATCTATTTTCAGAAATATAATACTGGTTTCACGGAAAAATAGAAAAGTTACGTATTGACTAAAAGGAAGGTTTGGAACCATCTAATGTCTAAAAGTCACAAATCAAAATGCAAATATAGCTACAAGTACCTAAATAACTCCATAATTATATGTTCAATTTGTAAACATGGGAACAGTAACAGCAACTACTATGTCTCTAATACTGATGTTTCTGTCATCAGTTTGTGTTTTATTTAATTAAAAGATAACTTCATATTTTGAATGTAATTAGGTAATTATATTGCCCATCCATCTTCTACTAATATTGAATAATATTTGCAATGCTTATAAAATTTAAACACACATAAGAATTACCTGGAGTGATGATGTCCCCACAGATTCCTTGGTCCCATTTCTAGAGATTCTAATGTAGGTGGGGCTGGATGGGGTCTGAATCTTTTCACTTCTAGCAAGCTCCCAGGTGATGATGATGGTACTGGCTAACCTGAAGCACTGTTCTGTAGAGTCATGGTGCACAAGAGCCAGTATAAGTGATTTCCTCCCCAATTAACAAGGCAAAAAAGATATTTCGAATGGGTTATTGTCATGTTTTTATTGAGACTTTCAAAATTTTGAAAAACATTTTTTTAGCATGACTATAGGAAAAGTAGATTTTGAAATGTATGGTGTGTAGTTTGAGTTCCTCAGAAATCAAACCCTGAGGTGGAGGTTTGCATAAAAGAATATTAATGGAGAATATCCTTATGAGTGACACTTTTAAGAGACTGACAGGGGCAGGATTGGGCAGAGTGAGAATGTTGAATTGTGATGCACTTGATACTGTCACAGCCAATTCTATAGGTAACTTTGGAGAAGTTACACCTCTGTGGAGTTGTTCCTATTTGATGCTAGGCTTTTGACCCTCACATCGACTAGTAATTTGTTGTAGGCCTAACCTGCAGAGAAAGTGTAATACTGGATAAAGCAGTATTCTTCAGCAGAGGTCTCAAGAGCCATTCTTGGAGAGGGATTCAATTCCAAGCCTTCAGAAATCAATACTGCTGGCAGTTTAAGGCATGAGCTCTTTGTAGGGAGGTAGGGAACTTGATGCTTAAGGTCTAATTTGCTAAAGATTGTCTAGTTGATATTTTGAATTAGTTCAATTTCACTGGGATATGGGTACTGAAGTTTATACTTCAGCTGTAGATAACTTGAATTAAAAACATGTATAACTTCCAATCTGAAATATCTACAGTTGTTGAGTCAGCAAAAGTAAACCAGAAACTCCCTTGTGTGCCACCCACCTTGAAACTTTGTTGTTTGCCGCTTTAGAAAGAACTAGCACTTTAGTTTCAAAATCGTCAGTATTTTGATTGTGAAAGATTGTAAAATGAAAAATGTTGGGGATAAAATGTTCTTTGAACTATTTCACCTTTTCATAAAAGCAATTTAGTAATTGGCTTGGCCTGGAATTATAACATTTGCCTTAACCCACCCCACGAACTCAACAAATACATTAACTATGAATCAAATGGGATGTTTTAGACAATTAATTTGGGTGAAATCACTAGACTTACCAAATTATTTTATTCAAGTATACTATATTACTTTTATTGATGTGAGAAGGGATACTATGAATTATCTAGCCCACTCCTTCGTTTTATAGATTAATAAACTGAGGTCTAGGGATTTATTATCATTCTTTCTTTTAACCAGTATTTACGGAGCCTCTGCAATGTCCCAGGCAGCTGGCTGAATGCAAAGGTTAAAATACAGAATGAAAGAGACCTTGCTCCTTGTTCATGCAACTTAAAGTTTTGAGGGGTGTTTAATTAAAAAAAAAAGAAAAACAAAATAAAGAAAGAAGATAATTAGAAATCTTGTTATAATTGAATCAATCATCAAATTATGATAAAGAGAATAAGAACAGGGATCCATTTGGATGAGAGTCAGGGAAGAACTCTTTAACACTTACAAAATCCACAAGTTAGCAGAAGGGAGAGTGTTGCAGGCAGAGACCAGCTCAGAATGTCAAAAAATTGGACAGTCCACTGAGTTAGGCAGGGAATTGAATGACATAAAGTTGCGTAGGATGGCAGGGAGTAGTCCATGTAAGTAAGGTATTAGTGGGTATGCAAAGAGGTTGGATGTAGAAGTTCAAAAATCATTTAAAATGCTGTAACGTGCAGGTGGGCCGGAAAAGAATAACTTGGCCCAAATGAAGTCAAACTTTCTGGAAGCTAAATATCCACTTGATTGTTGTGAGTGTGGGATGAGCATCAAAGGTCATGTTAGGGAAAACCAGATAGGGAATTGCTGTAGTTGTCCAGCTATTTAGATATTAGATGTTTAGGTATTAAACAATAAAGGGCATTTTTATTTTTTTATATTGTAAACAGACTATAGTTACATACTTCAGTACATATTCCATGTTTTCAAATGAGACCAATTTTCTTTCTTCAATCTATAGAACTTCTTTTGATATATATTTTTAAAATAGTGGTCTTCTGAGGGTTCTGTTTGTCTATGTGTATACACACAGACATACATACACACACACACACACACACACACACACACACACACATACACATGCATGAGGGCTGTCCAGAAAGTATCCAGACATTGTTAATATAATGAGAACTTATTACATGGCTGGATACGTTACAGACAGATCTCATATATTTATATATATTATTTATATATGTATGTATGTCATCTTCATTTTGGAATGATACTATTACTAGAATTTTGTAATTGTATATTTTCCCTTTTACTCTTTCCACATTTTACCTGTGTCATTCCATCATATTCCAGCTTCTGTGTGTCTTTTTATGTTAATAAATAATCTAAATTTCACTGTTGCTCTTTTGAAGGTCATATTTTTTCTCTGACTGATTTTAAGATCTTTGTTTTGTGTTTGTATTTTTGCAGTTTGACTATGATGTACCAAAATGTATAGCATTGTTGTTATTTCTTGAATATGTGGGTTAATATATTTCATTAGTTTGAGAAATTTATCAGCTATTATTCTTTTAAATATTGCATCTGCTTCATTTCTTTCTTCTCTACTCTGGGATTGTATGTATCTGATATGCCTTTGATTAAGTCTCTTATGCCTCTTATGCTCTGTTATAATTTTC
Source organism: Indri indri (assembly GCA_004363605.1). Lineage (NCBI taxonomy): Eukaryota > Metazoa > Chordata > Mammalia > Primates > Indriidae > Indri > Indri indri. Next base: position 11,322 of record RJWJ010024942.1, on the reverse strand, counting down.
TTTTTTCATTCCTTTATCTTTTAACCTTTCTTCTTCACTTTGAATATTTTTTATTAAGCTGTCTATGAGTTTACTAATACTGATTTTTGTTCTGTTCAGACAATGGTAAAATCATCAAATGAATACTAAAATTATGACTTTGTATTTTTCAGTTATAAAATAATTATTGTATTCTTTCTTACAGATTCCAAATTTCAGTTGAAATGCTCCTTGGTATATATTTTCCCATCTTTTCTCATATATATGTGTATATACACATATGCACTATATATATATATGTATTATATATGCTAGACTCATCTAGATTGAAGCAAGATATTTATACAGTAAGTGTTACTTGAGGAAAGAGACTAACTCAGAAAATAATTCACATCTCTCAAGTTACACGGACTAAGTACTATATACTCATTTAACAGGATAGTAGGGAGAGGGGTGGGAGGAAGTCAATACTGTAAGTGGTTTGAAATTCTATCAGACAATTAGAATGACCTGGAGTGTGAAAGGAGACAAGAAATTTTTAAAAACCACAGTGCTTTGCTACCACTCCACATTAATTACATCGGATCTTCATAGATGGGGAAAAGTCATTAGTATTTTTTAAGCTCTCCAGGTGATATTTACCCAGGGTTGGCCTGCTTGCAGTCATTGACCTAACTGCTTTCTTTTCCCTATGTCCCCTCCTTCACGTTTTCCCTTATTATGCTTGCGCTAAGATTCTTAAGGGTGATTTGTAATAAAAGTTAAATGGATGGTGAAACGTAATGGTACAATTAGGAAAATTTCTATTGGCATGAAATGGATAAGTTTTCCAAGAGTAATGCATAAATTCATGCAAGTATTAAGGAGATTACTGTTGACATTCCTAACTACCAAAAGAAAAGCTATTACATAAACACATATTTTTACTGGATTGTATAGAAAGACCAAAAGGAGTCAAAATTAAAACAAATAATATTAAATGTTGATGATGTTAAAATTATCTTACATGAACTTCCTTTGGAGTATTTTGAAAACAATATTCGATAAACTAAGAAGCATTATTAATTGGTAATGTTCCTGCCACATATTGAGATTGTTTGCTTTTAAATTTGACCTGTCATGAGTTAATGACTTCTATCCCATGAAATCCAGTAAATAATTCTTTAATTATTTGCATTCTTCATCTTTCATTGGCATTTAACACTATTTTACAATACTTCCTTTAAATATTCTTTAACCATGACTCTGTAATAGGATACCTCTTGGTTTTCATTCTATTTATCTTACTATTCTTTTTCCATTTCTAGTTTTTGCTCAGCTTCACCATTATGCCTTAAAATAGTCTGGTTTTACTGATGCTATTTTCTTCTCATTCTATGTCTTTTCTTTGTAATCTCATGGCTTCATTTATCCTCTGTAGCCAATAATTTCTGAATGTATTTTCTCTACTCCAAACATTTTCTCTGTTTTTTCAACCCAGGTATCCACCTGCCTACTCGATAACTTTTTAAGATGTTTCAAATGGGGTTCAAGTTCAACATATCCAAAACAAAAGTTAACGATTTTCGCTGCAACCTGTGTATGATACCCTATGAAGTTGTGCAATGTTATAATATTTTCCAATCCCTGTATCTCTGTTTCCATCTGTGTATGCAACCGAGAGTCAAAGTTTAATTATCGACCATTTTCCTCTTTCTTCACATCCAATTAGTCAGTGAGTTCTGCCCGTGTCATATATTTCCATCACCTTCTACACGTATCTTACATAAAACTTAGAGTACATAACTAATTGTGTATTTCCATGATGATCTAATTAATATTAACTCCCTCAATAGTCTGAAACCATAGACTGTATTTGTTTTGTTCACTATTGGTATATAATAGGTGCTTAATACATTATTTTCTAATAAATTAACAAGGTATCATAAATAAAATAAAATTATTTTATAAGAAAGTATCTCAAATCATTTTTAAGATTGTATGAATCTTTTAAAATGATCTATTCATGATCACAGCTGAATATTTCTAGGTCGGTTTTTTCTTTTTAATACAGCTACACTTACTTTGAGTAATCACTAATAAACGCTCAGTTTAATGAGTTCATATCTACTACACTTAAGAGGAGAAATAGACCAATTAGACAAATAAAAATTTCCACCTTTTATGTAGCAGCAGATACTGAATGGTGTTTACAAACAGTGCCCAACATCTTACAAATTAAAAGCATTTGATAAGTGCTTGTTAAACAAAGACATAAATGAATGAATGCATGAAAATGAAAGCAAGAATGAATAGCATTTTTCCACATTATAGGCCATAGAACATATAAACTCAATTTCTGATCTGATCATTTTGTTTTACACATTTTCTATGAATATTTTCTATACATTATTCCTTTTACCAGTAAGAGTAGGGAGGTTAGCAACATTTCTATCCAATTCTCTCTTTGTTCATATTATTCTGATTAAGTTTATAAAACCCACAGTAGCATTGTAGGTAAATATCAAATGAGTGCTGGACATGATCAGCCATAACAAGTTTTGAGCTTACTGAAGCTTCATTTGGGGAACTTTGATGAAAACAGTCTGAATCCATCTAAGCAATGTCACATTAGAACACATTAGAACATATTTCTTTTTGGTCGACCTTTCACTTCCATTCAGCCTAGTGACACACAGGCAAAGAACAAATTTATACATTATTATGTTTTTAACAAAAACATAGTCGTATGTAAAAGGGAATGCTGTTTATTAAACAACAGCTACAGATGTCTGCTAAGCTCTTTGCATTAATATCAGAAGGCTCTTCTGTCCTGGGACATCTTCTGTCCCGGTTGACAAGGAACATGTTTGCATATAAATCACTATTTAGCTATAGATAAGCTTTGACTTGCAATATGAGGAAAAGCTGTGATATACTCAGAAGACACTTTATATAACTGTTTTTATCACAAATTTCCTAACAATGCCTGGCACATTGTATTCATGATCTGTACCTAATCTTTCTCTATATACATATGTGTGTATCTATATTGATATCAATATTTATGTTCATACTCATTTAATGAACAAATGAATGAATAATACATTTTTACTGAAATAACGTTTAAAACATAACAAGTTCCAGCAAAATACAAATAGATTGTAATTAAATCCTTTCCAAAATTATAACTGGATTTAAAGCAAATCAAGGACAATAATAAAAATAATATAATATCAGAAAGAAAAAGTTCTGCATTCCTCCAAGAGAATACATTCTTCAAAATGTTTTATTTGAAGGTATTGTGATTATAGTCATGGACAGAAGTGTTGTAATTAGGCACATATAATAAGTGACACTTTATCTAAGTGCATATAATGTACCGGCAGGAGAAATAACTATAGCTGAATAACAAACACCAAGAACTGGTTTTCAATCAACTGCCAGGTCTCTTTTGTGCTCTCTGCAATTCACAGAATAAATTTCTGAGCTTGGAATCATGGGACCACTGCCCAGAATTGAAAGTGCAACTGTGATTGTGAATGTGACTTATTTCATAAAGAAATCAAGTTTTCTACCTCATTCTCATTAACAACCAGCTGCAGGTTTTTAGGCTCCAGGGGCTGGCATGGTATTAGTAACATACTGAAAACTAAATATACCATTTTATTAACTTAAAGGGCATCAAAACCTGTAGCTGTGTGTATAACCAAATGAGTATTGCAACAATTATATCAACAATTTCCTTCTGCTTTTATATTGTAAATAACAATATAGTACAATGACATAGAGCCTGGCATGAGATGATTTTCCCCTAGGAAATAAAGTTCATGAAAGATATGAGGATTAGGCTCATTCTGTTCACTCTCAAATTAGCACATGCTACAATGAGGCCAGCAGAAATTAGCAAATCTGTGATCTTAGATTAAGTCCTAGTTGGGTCACTAACTTTGTGTGACTTTGGATATGTCACTAAAGTCTTTGGACTTCTGTGTCATCATTGATACACAGAAATAAAGTTCCAAATCATTTCTAGCTTAGAGCATATTAGGATCAAATAATTTGATAAAGGACTTTCAGGTCAATGTGGTTAGCTACTGCACCTGATTTATTCTCTACTACTTTACAAGTGAACTGTGCATTACAATACTTAACTGCTTTCTCAGATAGCCATGAAAATTTCAGATCCTTAGTGATTTTATTTCCTGGTGATCTATTGTTTACATCAATGTGCATTTAAAGGCTACACATCTAATAGTGCAACATATCCAGGAATAGAAGTAGACCAATTACAGTGAATGGCAATTTGAGATGTGAATCATTAAGAAGTGGTGGGGGCAGGAAGACAATTGAGAGTTGGGTATCTATACAGTGGTGGGGGAATTCCCATTAAAAAAAGAGATTAAATTAATGACAGCAAAAATGTCAGCTATGGAGAATTAATCAATATGAAATGTGGTATGTATGTGGAGGGGTGTGTGCCTGTAATATTTCTGAGAATAAGAACAGAATCTTTAAAAATATTCACAAGCTAGAATATAATGGTACGAAATTATCTGGAGTTTAAGATCTCCATCTGCAAATCAATAGGTTCACCAGACCAAAGGAAATTTGAAGAGAAAAATCTCTTACATATCAGTTCCGTTAACTTGAGTTTCAAGGAAAAGAAAAAAACCAAACTTTGCCTTGATTATTTCAGTTCTGGAAATTAACCTGAGGAAGTATTTGAGGATATGTATAGATATATATGGAAATTTACATATCCATATGATTTATCTCAGAATTTCTGTAATAATTAAAATAAGAAGTAATGAAAAGAACTACAACGAAAGGATAAATACATTTATTACATACTATAAAAATGTGTACAAGCATACACACTCACCACATGTCTGAAAAGAAGTACTAATAATCAGGGTGCTGATGAGTATTTCTATCAGAAAAATGTACTATCTACTATTTTTGTCTGAGTAGTTCATATTTTAAACTGGTTTTATGTAATGCTCTGATGAAGTCAGAACATAAAATTTCTAGTGCTGAAATATTTCTATTGAAATAAAACTAGATTTTTACTTCAAGTCAGAGGGAATTGCATATATTTTAAAGAATTAATGAACATAACACTAGATAGCAGGATAAAGATGAGAAAAATAAAGAAAATGTAGATTAATATACTTTGGATCTTTAAGAAGAAGAGCTTTGCTTATAAAATTGGAAAATAAAAATTTTTTAAAAATTATCAATGTTGGTATAAAGGATGACTCTCATACTGTTGGCACAACTGTTAGCATTTCTAGAAAAGGGTTTGTGCATAAATATCAAAAAGTCATTACATTTGGTCTAGTAATTCTACCTCTAAGGATTTAAAGTGAGAACATAATTAGAAATTCACATATATTTATATGTAAGAATATTCATAACAGAAAGAGTATAATATTTCAATATATGGAAATGGTTAAATTAATTTCCATTCATTCATGACAGAAAAGTTGCAGAAATTAAATTATGGTTGATATTTCTTCCAAAGAATGTCATATGAAGTGTCTATTGTATATTAATGAAGGTACAAGGCAAAAATCTGAATAAATGACAGTCAGATCCCAATTCTTTTCTCTTTAATATGTAACATATGCCTTATCAGCACCGTTTGATCAAAGAAACGGAACCACTCCTTGCAATATAAAGAAAGAATTTGCCATAGGGATTAATCCTAACACAATTGCGGGAATTAGCAGAGAAGTCTAAGCAAAACTCTCGTCTCTGATGACGAGCGTGAAGTCATTACAGGTCAGCAAGACTGGCGGTCAAAAAAAAGCTGGATGCAAAATGAGGGAAAATTAGGACAAATGGAGCAAAAATGGACAAACTGAAACTTAGGACAACAAACTGAAACCCACCTCAATGACAAAGACAACATGCAGAGAAACTGGAACCCTTTGCTACAGTGATGCACGCAGGCCCGGCCCAGGACTCAACAAGCTGAAGAAGATCCTGTGGGATCAGCAGGCAGATCAGCAGCAGAGCGTCTGAGCCGACATTGTGCCGTGGGCCCACGTCCATCCTTGAGAGCATCCTTCCAACTGCCTTGTCACTTACAACTTCCAATTTTGTCCTAATCTCTCTATAGTCAAACCTAACCTGGGATCACACAAGAAAAGGAGTTCTTGAACGGGTATTTCCAGCTATGCTGACATGGTATGAAGTCATCACATATGCATATATATGTATTAATATAAATGCCTATGATGATGAGAGTAGGTGATAGGTAGAAAGAAATCAATAGGCATTTCTTCTTATTGGATGATTGATAATATTTTTCTTCTTTAGAGAATGTATTATATTTTTAGACCATATTTTTTTCTAATCAGAATAAAATGTTTTTAAAAAGTTAAATATATGAATCTAAAAAAACTAGATGATAGTAATTCATAAACATATTAAAAGAACCTAGAGCTATAATAACAGAATGCCTGTAAGGTAAAAATAAAAATCAAAACCCATTAAAAGGTGAAAAATCTGGACGAATATCAATAATTGTGACATAAAGCCAATATTCTAATATATTCATTAATAAACAATATATGAATAGCTCAGTGATAAAGGTAGACAAGTGAAAGAATAGAGAATACATTGAAAAAATACAAATGCAAGTATTAAACTAGGCTCTTACTACTCAAAAGAAGTAAAGCAAGCCTTTCTTTAAACAATCAAGTTATAAACTTTGTAAAAGGGAATGGTTCAGGTTGATGGGAATTTGAAAAAATGGAACATATCCTCAATCGTTGCTGGTAAAAACAAATTTTCTAAATTATCTAAAGGAATATAGGAAGGTATGTATAGCCAGATTTAAGGCAGTTTTATATTGTTGACAAAATCTCTTGTAATGATCTCCGTTAAGGACATTTTTAGAATTGCAGACATTTCCCTAGCTTGTCAGGGAAAGTTAATTTCTTTTTTGATTTTTGTGAGTATTGTAAAAAATGGAAAATCTTTAGCTTAGTGGTAACCTAAGATGTGCTTTTAGCTAAGGTACTGGGGATATTGATATAGTCAAAGATGTGGAAGGGACTTTTACACACTTCTTAATCCAATTAACCTATTTTTAAAGTAGCAGATTTAAATAGAACTCTCTACAAAATCATTTTTAAAGTATTGTTAAACTGGAAAGTGCAAGATCAGACCGAGAATGTTACCTCTGACACTTGAAAACCTCTCTGAGTTTATGATTATAAATGGACATAATGTATATTCTTCTCATTTCATAGAATCATATGATAAGCAAATGCTATAAATATGTGAATATAGTAAAAAGCTATAAAGTAGTAACAGCACAACAATGACATCACACGAACTCACATGCACACACTCAGTTTTTTCAGAAGAATGTTTTAGATCATCATGTGAAGTAAAATTAGAAAAAGAAATAACAAAACCCACACACATTGCTCTCTGATGTTTAACATAGTAGGTAGAGTTATTACAGTAGAATGTATTTGTTGTTTTTTTTGTTGTTGTTTTAATGGTGAGGTGAGGGCATTTGTTGTAGCTGAAAAATTGGGTGTTTCTTTTGTGAAAAAGCATAATTTTAGTTGCTAAAATTGAGTTCAACTTTCGACACTCTGAACTGATAACGTTAGTACATCCTTCCACGATACAGAAATTCAATATCATGCTGAATTCCATTCCATTACCTGAGTGCCAATCTTGTCTCAGCTCCTTACAAATACGTGCTAGCTAGTTGTTGTGAAGCAAATTTGGTGCTGGCAATCAGATTCTCTTTCCATTAAGTTCCTGTTGAACTACTGCACAGACAAATGACTTCACTCCTCAGAGCAAACACTCCAGCAGGATGGATTTTAGGACTTGCTTTGCTTGGCATTGATGGGTAACCCGTAAACTCCAATAGGCCAGACATTGTTGTAGCAACAGTAGAGGAAGAGAATTTTATGAGTGATGTGGATGATGAGTCACAACATATTCTACTTATGCTGCAACCAAACTGGAAATATCCCTGTTTCAGGATCCGCGGTCTTTTAATCCAGTTTCTTGTGACAAATATTTAATGTTCTGCTTACCATTGGTTAATACCTTAATCAGAAATCTCTGTAGAAAAAAAATCAGTGACTAAATATCTCCTGTTATTAGCTGTGACATATTACCTAAAAACAAAGGGGGGAAAAAAAAAAGAAAACAGGACAAATAAAATTAGATTATTTTTATTTTATGCATTCAGGTTGACTGCTCTCTCTTGCCGATTATTTGCTGAGTTGCACCTGCTTCCCAATTATAGCTTAATCATGTCCTTTGGAGCTCACAGTGCTCATTAGCATTCTATACTCTCCCTCTGAACTTTGATGTCAAAACAAAGCCACATCCCTCATACCTGGAGGTCTAGCAAATGTCTAAGTGGGCTCAGAAAGGGATCTAAATATCAAAGGCAAAACAAGAGACTGGCCAAATCCCTGGTTTATTTTACTTGAAGTCAAAAGGTTTCCTTTAATTTTTAGGCTTTCATGGATTATCCACTGCTAGCGGATGGTATTTTCAGAAGAACATTAATCTTGTACGTTGCATACAATCCTGTTCAAAAATCTGGCTGGCTGAATGAAAACAGCAAGGAGTAGAACAAGGGTGCCTCAAGCCCTTTGGAGGAAGTCTGTAGCAATTAGACCAGCAGGAAATCCAATTTAGATTATGATATTTTACCCAGTAAAAAAAAATGCAGAATGAACCAGGAATTTTGCTGAGTTTTGTGCCTTTTGTGACCTTTAGTTTTGCTAAGGTTTTAAAAGTTTAGCATCTGTGCACAGGTTTACTCTTTGGAGCTGGAGAGTACTGATGAACATATATACACAAGTATATAAGTCATCTTAGAAGAAAAACTACAAGAAAAATAAGACGTTTACTTAAAAAGGCGTTTTGCTTATATGTTCAGTTTTCCCAAACTACTGAAAAGTACCTTGTGTGTGAAACTATAATCCATGAAATCGTTTGAGAGAAGATGCTGACCAGGAGGATAGATAGCATTAGTTAACACAACTGCACAGCAGAAAACATTAGCTGCCTCAGTGACAAGCTCATAGGTTTTCCTATCAGTGAGTGAATCACTACATACTATATTGCACTTAAGCACTACTTGTCTATTTTTTAATGGATGAAATTTTTCTCTACTTTCAGATATAGGCTCATTTAGTTAGGAAATTTAGAAAAAGAGTACAGCAAAAATAATCTCACCAACTAGGAAAAATCACTGCAACCAATTGAGTATGTATTATTCAATTCTTTCTTCTCTCCATATATTTCATTGATTATGTGAGGACATACCACCTACTGTACTTAAAATCATATGCCCTTACTACGTTCAATTGTTTTTCACTCTCTTAATATATTATTTTAGCAATATTTAAATATTCTAGAATAAAATTTCTAGAGTTAAATTATATCAAATAGCTGAGGAGCTATTTATATTGTGTAGGTTTAACCAATTCTTTAATACGGGATGTTGTTTTTCCCAATTTTTCAGTAAAATAAACATTAATTTTTATTAGGGAAAAAAATGCCCCATAAGGGAATTATCAGATATACTAGCAATTTTTTTTTTTATTTCGGCATATTTATACTAGCAATTTTTAAAGTTTATGTGCTGAATTTTCCTCCAGGATTTTATAATTTACAATGCTAAAGGCAATTATTTCTTTGCTTTTGAAAGAATATTGGATAGTATTTCTGGATGACATGAGACATGTAAAATAGCTTTTATGTGTCTTAATTTTCTCATCTGTAAAATAAAAAAAATAATTGTACTCATTAGTGTTAGGTCTTTGATGTTACTGAGAGCACTTTTATGTGAAAAAATTATTTGGATTTTTTTAATTTTAGAATTAGTATATAAACTTTCCAAATGCCAACTCTTCCTTAAGCTTTTATATTGACCTCTAATTTTTATTATTCTGCTTGCAAATCTAAGATATTTTAATGACATTTTAAAATGACCTTTGGATAATATTTGGTACCATTCATATACATAATTAAGTTAAGGGCAAACATTTTAAATTAGATGTATGCCATTTGATTTTATTTTAAATCATATAATCGCCTGACTTAAAATACTTACAGGTACTTAAATAATTATTAAAAGTATAATAAATTTATAAATATGGTAAAACATATCATTAGAAATATTATAATCCTGTATATAAAATTAGTAAGATTTAAAATTAAGCTTAGTAGATTTAAGATTAAAATTAAAAAATCTAAATAGATTAACAAATGACATATTCTAAATTATAATTATGAACTATTCCATTAAATTTATAAGCCAAATTCTCTTAAAATAACTACTTGAACCCAGTGTATCTAATATGCATAGATTTCTTTCCTCTAGGATAATAATAAATTGTGTTCTTAAATATCTCTACACTTCATTCTAAATTTTGTTGGTTTACAATGTGCTTGTCCACAAAGTAACTTGCTTCATAAGACCCTGGGCTCAAAACTAGTATGAGTAAAATACAACTCACATGGCAGTCAATGTGTTAATAATCTGTTTCTGCAAAATAAAATAACGTATGATTTTACAGACCAAACTGTAGCAGCTCTAGCCTTTGCTAGCCAATTAACTAAAGGAGAAAATTGGCTTCTAAGAAAGGGCATCCAGTTACTTCCTCAATTTCTCAAGAGCTTGTGTCACATATGCCCACCAACAAATCTTTTATTCTTCCATGCCTACTCCTACTCCTACTAAGGCACTTGTAATAAAGCTTACTGCATTGACCACTGGACAATGTAAGGACTGCAATGTGTCCATCTGACAAGGGCACTGTTTTTGGCTTTTCCCAAATCTCCCAATTCTCAGAAGACTGCTAGAGGCAGGTCAGAGTGGTTGGTCCCTTCCCCACTCTGTCACCTGTACCTCAAAGATGCTTTCCATGTCCATAGTCTCAAAATCCATCTTGAACAACTCTGTCTGTTTGGACTCCTTTCTCTTGTGTTCACAGTAGACCAAAGAATTATCTAAGATCAAAAAAAAAGTGAGATTATGATTCCTTAAACTCTACCCTCCTCAGTTATTCCTTGTCCTCTCCTTCGCAGGACCAATTGCCCTCTATTTGTCTGATTAAAAACAAATAAACCAAAAAAAATGGTGCAAACCATCCAAAGTAGTTTAATGGCTATGAACACATTCTGAGAAAGTAAATTGACTGTCCATTAGATAATCAAGGTGAACATTTTTAAAAGACTGATAGCCTTCCATATTTCTTCTCTTGGAAAGGCTTACCTATTTTCTAAAAAATTTTATTTGAATGTTCTTTTTGATTTACTATTTAATAAAATTATTTGGTTAGTGTTTATGTAATTAGGTAT
>RJWJ010024941.1:0-24367 GCA_004363605.1 Indri indri | reverse complement strand
TCCTCAATAAACCACAGTAATAAACTTTGGGCAAGTCATTGAAAGTCATCATTTACAGACAGCATGATGAATGGTACAACATCATAGTAATGATGTAACTGCCATTAAATAAATGGTATTAGGGAACTGCAGAGGTAAAAAGATATTCTACCTTGTTTCAATACAAATTATTTCCAAATAGCCATGAAATTGTGAATAGTAACAGTATTGCTCCCTTTTATTTATAATGGGAGAAATTAAGTTAATCTGGAAGGATTTTCTGGACATGTATAAGAAAATAATGGCATCCAAACAGTATGAAGAAGTTCCACATGCACTGATTGGACAAAAAGCAATTAGGAAGTATTTCCTTCTAAATCTTCATCAATAAGTAGCTATACTTTGGACGCGCCCATGAATTTTATCATATGTTTTTAATTAACTTGATTATATGAACAAGGGTCCAACAAAAAATAAATATTTGCCTGGATAGATACACACTCTAGCCTTTACCTTTGGCCATTTGCAGACTTCATGGAGAAGGTAATGAATTTTTCACATAAAGTGGACTCGAGGTGATTATAGCTATGTTTCTAGGATTAGGGTCTCTTGGGTAATGCTGGAGAGGATATACTATTATATGTTTGGGACAATAAAGTAAAGCTGAAACATCACTCCAGGGTTTCATTTACTTTCTGTGTAACCTCACTGACAAAATTCTCCTCACTTTTATGTCTTCATTTATAAAGCTAGTTAATTTGATCATATTAAGATCCTGTGTAAGAGTCAATTTTACTTCCTTGACTCTTCCTCGAAGTGACGTTTTGCCTCCATTTCATCTACTGCATCCTAGGAATTGTATGTCAACTATATTTCCTTAAAACATTGCAGAAACTAGTTAATTAATAATTTTTGACATGTTTAGTTTCCTTTAGGCACAGGAAAATTACCAACGATCATTTTTTTTATTATATACAGTTTTTTTTTCAATATATGGTTACTGGTTACTTCAAGTTATTACTAAAAGGAAAGTAAATTCGGTTTCGCTTTGAATATCCACAAGAGTGTGCAAAGTCAATATCTAAAAAAGGAACCTATTAAAAACACATATAAAGGAAAATTGCAGTCAAGCAGCTACACCATCTGGGTCATATGAAAATGAGAAGTAGTGATGAGTGTCTGCATGCTGATGGTGCTGCAGACCTAATCAACTCACTGTCTCTTCAAGCGGTCATGTGTACAGATTAATGAAGAGAGGTGACAGAATAAAACTTCCCGCTGACTTGCTGTGGATAAGCTATTTTGCTCCATCATTGCCTCAGCTTTGCTTACAGGATAGTAGATTCATTCTAGCATGTGCTTTCCTGCTAATCGTTTTGACTAAATGAACCAAATCTCATGGTAAGAAGTGCCAACAACATCTGGTAGCTCTAAGTCAGAATCAGTGTGTATAAGTGCATCCATGTTGCCCTTTACTCTGTGATGATCATAAATCAGCATGCTGCCACTGACCCAGCACAATATGACCCCATGTTACTACTTTATCAGGCAGAAAGCAGATTTCTCATGGCTTTCAATGCTGATTTCTTTTGTCCTATTTTCAGGTCAGTTTCTGAAGTCAATGAAACCATTTTTATTGTGTTCCTTTTCAGTAGCCCTAACCGCTAGTTATCTCAAACATGATTTAACATTTTATTTTTAATAGTCATTTTTTTCATATAAGTCAGATTAAAATAAAAACCATTGCAATAGTCCTCCCTTTTCTGCAGGGGATATGTTCCAAGATCCCCAGTTGATGCCCCAAACCATGGATAGTCCTGAACCCTATATATACTGTGTTTTCTTAATCTGATAATGGGGACAGCTGCTAAGTGACTAATGGGTGGGTAGTATATAGAGTGGGGATATGCTGGACAAAGGGATGATTCACTTCCCCAGCAGGAGGGGAAGGAGGGCATGAGATTTCAACATGCTGCTCAAAAGGGTGTACAATTTAAAACTTATGAATTTTTTATGTTTGGAATTTTCCATATATTATTTCAAACTGCTTGTTGACTGAGGGTAACTGAAACCACAAATAGCAAAACTGCAGGTAATGGGGAACTCCTGTAAAGGCATTTTTGTAAATACATATTTTAAATGTTTAGCATCTAGCATATTCAAAATATTTAAATACATTTTAAATATATTTAGTGAAATATTTTTAGCCTGTAAACTTCTGAATTTATTTGAAAATTAATGGAATGTTTCAACATCCTTAAAGTTCAAAATCAAGCAAATATTTAAAAGACTCAGGCAAATGGTAATTGGACCCTAGTCCTTGGTAGAAATCACCTCTTTATAGCTTAACAATTAGATATTTTGATAAAGAAAATGGTTACCATATAAATGATAATCACACTGATGATCCATTGAAAGCAATTAAAATTTGTTTTTATTTTGAATTCAATAAAGCAAAGCTTTTCGTTGTCTCTCAAAATTTTTTTTGTTTCACATATCTTGAGCCTCAATTTGTTAAATATTTCTTGTTAAGTTTGTATTAATTGTTATAAGGTCAGGATAAGACGGCTGAAAAGAATATATAAGAAGAGAACATGTAAGACAAGTGGAGCAGATTCAGTACAGTCTTGCCTACCCAACTCCAAATACTTAGTAATTTGGCTGAAACAATGCCTGTTTTGTAAAACGAATGATCAATGGGCCTATTCAAAATGCCTTTGTTCACTAGAGAATGTTTATCAAAAGAAAAGTAGAGTACCATTTCAAATTTGCTAAACAAACTTTCATAATAGATATATATTATTTAAATATTTTCCCTAAAAGCTTTTTATGAACTAGTAAGATAGGTAGTAATGAACATGTTTTCCTGTCAACATGCTCTTGAAATTAGTCAAAATCATCTAATTCCCAGCAGCACATTTCTTCTTTACTTCAGCACTATACATAGCCAAGAATTATGTTGAAATTGGTATGCATTGCACAAAAGATATTTTTTGTAATTTATTACATGTATAAATGTTTATAGGCAATAAATACCATTATATTGAGTGTTTTACATTTCTTTTACATCATTCTGAATGCGTCAGTTCCATGAAAAGCGTTGCGACTATGAAGAAATTCATAAAGATTTGCATTATAGTAGTTTAACACTCTAGTATTAATCAATATATCCATTCCCTTGTCAATGTATTTAGTTAAACATTTAACATTTAACCTCAATCATTTCCCAGATACTGGTATGATTTCTCAGAGTAAAGATTCTGTTTTCAAAAGAGTTCACAGTCTTGTGGATTTAGTTCATTCCTGATGCTATAACAGAAATAACTTAGACTGGGTAATTTACAAACAACAAGAATTTATTTCTCTTAGTTCTTGAGGCTGGGAATTCCAACATCAAGTCAGCAGCAGATCTGGTTTCTATGAGAGTTCTCTGCTTCAAAGACTGTACCTTGTTGCTGTGTTCTCACATGGCAGAGGGCAAAATATGCTAACTGGCTTTCTCAAACCCTTCTGTGAGGACATTCATTCTATCTCTGAGAGTGGAGCCCTTCTGGCCTAGTCACCTCCCAAAGGCCCCAACTCTTAATAACATCACCTTTGGGTTTAAGTTCCAGTATATAAATTTTGGAGGGACACATACATTCAAACCATAGTAATGTAAGAAAGACTTAAACCTGTGAGTATAAAATTATGAAATAAGAATAAATATCATGATGTGCACAGAGTGTTATGAAGCCAAGACAAAGTTTTTCCTAACCCAAGATACTTAGTAGGTAAAATGCTTTCTATAGTAAAAGAAATTATTTGCTGTGACTTTTTTTTTTTTCTCTTTCCTTACTTCCTTTCTTCCTTTTTTAAGCTAATATAAGTTTTCCCTAACTGTGTAACCATGTGTGAGACCATTCATAATAAGACAGTTTGTTCACAGGCTACTAGATTGAACTGAAATTTATCTGATTGGGTTAATCTGAGTTCCCTCTGCCTTGGGAGTTGCAAGGCTTCAGATGTTTCCGATTTAATGGAAATTTCAAATGTAAGTTGTGGATACTATGTTAACCACAAAAATTGCCATCTATACCAGCATTTTCCTACAAATGTGTACACACGAAAAATCTCCATAAAATGTTATTGTTTTAATTGAATCTACTTAAATCAAAGAAAGAACTATATCTTATTTGTAATAATTTATAGACAACTTAAAATTAACAGATAATTTAGAATATATCTGATATGTGGCAATGTAAGATTAAGAGATTTCAACAAAATTGACCAATTTGTCCAAAGTCAAACAATCATTTAATATTATAGCTGGAACTAAAACTCAGTCTCCTACCTCCTAGTACCGTGCTTTGAAAAGTATTTTTTAGGGTGAAGGATTGTTCTTTCATGACAAATGTGTTGTCAGGATAATGGGCACTTTAAGAAAAACTGAGAGATTTTTTTGAACGCTTCTGCTAACTCTACTTCTGTGTACATTCTTTGAAACTTTGAGTTTCTTTTCCCATAATTATACTCAGTAGTATAGATCTCTCTTTCTTTCTCTCTCACTGTCTTTTTTTAATCAAAACATTTTTTTTTGTTTTGTTTTTACCACCTGAAGTAGATTTTATAAACAGCAATCTAGGGAAAATACAAGATGTGTAATGGCATACTTACAGTTTACTTAGACTAGTTCATAATGAATATAATTTAGAGAAAAGTCTCAGTGATGAAAAAAGCATCATAATTTCAATCAGATATGCACAATTAAACAAAAAATGTAGAACTGTGCTCAGTAGATATGACTATTCTACCTTCATATGCCAATCGCATTCATATCACATGTTCACAGTGATGTGCAATAGTTGATTTTAATAGATTTAATGGACATTATTACTTACAGAATACGTTTTCTGTTTATAAAAATTAACTTCAATGTTTTCATCAAACCTCTTAGTGCTCTTTGAGTTATATTAGTTTAGTGCCTATTTAAAAATATAAAAATAAAATTCCTTTAAAAATAGAAAAACAAAAAACGTACCTTTCTAATCACCCAAAATTGTGAATAAATCAAATATTTTAAATAAAAATGTAATGTAATGATGCAAACATGTGCCTACTTAATAGATTTAAAATTATACTAATTTTTGGTTTTGTTTTGGTTTTGTTTTTTTTTTAGAGACAATGTCTTCCTGTATCACCCAGGCTGAAGTATAGTAGTGCCATATTAACTCACTGCAGCCTTGAAATCCTGGGCTCAAGAAGTCCTCAAACCTCAGCCTCTCGAGTAGCTGGGACTACAGGCACACACCACTGCACCTGGCTAATGTTTTGTTTTTAGAGATGGATTCTTGCTCTGTTTCCAAGACTGGTCTCAAACTCCAGGCCTCAAACAATCCTCCCATCCTGGCCTCCCAAACTGCTGGGATTACAGGCTTGAGTCACTGCACTTGGCCTTAATATGACTTTTAATATCTCAAATAGTAATAAATCCTAAATAATAGCATACTAATTTTATCAAATAATCACAGTCTTTGCATCATTATTTTAAGAACTTATATGTAAAAGATCACATTTATTCATTATCATTTGTGTAATAAATACCAGAATGCTTATTATAATTATATTATTTGCAGAATAGGTAATAGTACTGAAAAAATAAAAGAAATATAACATTATCGAGTGCTTGTTCTATGCTGTTAAAAATAGTGCATGCATTATCTCAGATTATCCTTATACACATCTATGATTTACAAATACATGAATATAGGGTTAGTTTAAAAAACTAATTAAATAACTTGCCTAAGACGCTATAGTTAGAATGATAGAACTGGGATTTATAAAGAAACTGGCTAAATACAGAGCCTGTGTGCCTTATCTCGACTCTAAAATATGTGTTCACATGCATACTTTATATTATATTCAACTTTTTTTAGAAGATTGTCTGCTATTTAGTTCTTCAAATATTTTGCAGTAGGCATTTATCTTTTAATATCTTAAATAATAATAAATCCTAAATAATAGCATACTAATTTTATCAAATAATCACATTCTTTGCATCATTATTTTAAGAATTTATATGTAAAAGATCACATGTATTCATTATCATTTGTGTAATAAATACTAGAATGATTATTATAATCATTTGTAATTTTGTAATTTTGATAAACCTATATGAAGCGTCTGCTTTATGAATGGAATGGCTGTGCTGTATTGAATTAGTAACACACAATGCCTGCTGTTTCCACTTTAGAAACACATTGAATTTAAATATTTAAATTATGTATATCAAATCTACCCTTTGAATATACAATGACCAAATTTTTATATTTCTAATAGCCTTTCCAGTTTTGAGGGACCATGTTTCTGTAATTTATGTTGGTTACTACTAGATGATAATCTTGTCATTAATGCTATGGATAATTGGCTTCATTGAAAGAAATATTAAGGAACAAAAACTCTGCCACATTGAGCTTTTATTGTAAAATATGACAACATATTTTATATATAAAAATACAATGTATCATCATTTTATATGCTTATCTGAAATTATTGAATATATGAAACTGAATATGTAATGTAGTACTTATTATTTGCCATTGTGTTAAGTGCATTGAATGTGCTCTTTTATTTACCATCACAAATAAATATAAGAGATAGGTATTGATGTCATCAAGTAACATATGTGGCCTACTGGAGGTGATAGAGCCAGAATGATAACATAAACATTCTAACACAGAGCCCAATGTAAATCTGCTCCCTTCACTGTGTATGTAATTTTTTAAAACATTTTCTACAGTAAATGTAAAGATGCTATTTAGCAATATATTTATTTTTTGTAAATGTCCTCCATCTTCATTAGATAATAAGTTTTTTGTCTCTTGGACCACTCTTCTTTTCTATAATACACACAAACCCTAATCTTACTATGATAGATGTGGTCTCTCAGTTCATTTACAGTTATTATCACTTTTCTCCTAGTATTTTCTAATGCTACATATAAAAAAAACCACACACAATTTCATTTCCATATCAAAGGTAGGTAGAAGAGTAGGATATATTAGTAAGAAAAGGAAAAGAGTTCATGCATTCAAAATTCACAATTTCATATTTTTCAATCTATAACACATATACATAATACCTATGAACTACGAAATTATAGAAAATCACATAAGGGGATCAGTAACAATTATCTGAACATTGTCTTAAAGATTGGGTTGCTGAGAGGTAGCCCATGAAAAGAACTTAGAATTGAGGCAGTTAAAGAACTTAAACAGCAGAATATTGCCAGAGACTCAAGAAAAATTGCAAAAGTCAATGTTGAAGTCACTGATGGTAGTAAACAGCAGAGTGAGTATAAAGACTTTGAGCTCAGTTACTAAATCAAATACTAAAACGAAAAGTATAAACTATCACAGGATGACAATAATGATGATTGGAATAGAATAGTATTTTTCTTATGATTTTGGATTTTGCGTATACTTCTCAGGCAAAACGTTTTTTTTTATTTTCTCAGCACAGGAGAATCTATTCAACATCTGAAACCTAATAAATGTCAATTGACATTGCTGAAAGCAAGTGAAATAATTAGAGAGCAAGATGAATGGCAGAGAAAGGAAGGAAGGAATATAGAACAAGAGGAAGAGAAAAGGGGAGGAAAGAGAGATGGAAAGAGGGAGGAAGGGAGGGAAGGAGAAAGGAAAAGAAAGGAAGGAAGGAATTAAACATGCACTTATAAGCATATATAATTTCAAATTATGTCTAATCAGTGTAAAAGAGGAAATTTTCATCAGTTGAATTACATGCACGTGCATACACGCACGTGCACACACACACACACACATGCACACACACGGTATAGGTATAAACATGGCTTGCGAATAAACAGGAAGAAACTATCTCCAGAAAGGTACTTTGAGGAAAAAACCTTGGGAATTGGAATCAGCTAGATCTGTCTTGCGCTCAGTTGCAAGTTTTTAGAGGAAAACAGAAGCGTCTCTATTCCCACTCTGTCAGTAAGACATAAGGAAATCGAAAATACCTGACTGAAAAGATTGATTCTTCGTAATGCTCTCTGTGTCACCTTGTTTTCGCTTTCATGAACAGTAAAGAGAGAATATGTCACTCTTTATAATAAAATCAGACTGTGAATTACTCCTTTGATATGCTAATATAATCTATATCACGATGCATATGATGTATCAATAAATCAAATATGCAATCAAAATCTTAAAATATTCAATTGTTTTTAAAAGATTGGCCTAAACTTTACTTATAAAAGTTGATGATAATAATAGAAACAGAGTACACATAAAGAGCAGTTTTAGGTAAATTAATAAAATTTATATCAACTATGAAACAATATGTATCACTTTGCTAGGCATATCTGTTATTTTACTTAAAAATTCAAGGATACCTATTATATTTTTGTAATAGACATGGCTAGCTGACCACCAAATGTTTACATTCCCTTTTTTTAGTTGTTTCGGGAATGTGTAGCTCAGCCAGGGACTGTGGTTTCCGTAGGTGGGGCTATATGATGAGTTCTGGCATTTAGAATGCAGGAAGAACAGATCAACAATTCTCCTGGGCATGGCCCATACAACATCCTGAGTGTTCTTTCTTTCTCATTTTCCAGTATGTGGATGAGAGACTCTGGAGGCCACAATTTCAGCTGGCAAAGCCTCCAATAGCCTGGGTCCTCCACTCACTCCCATTAAGGCTCCCAACTAAGGTTTATGTGAGTGAGAAATAAAACCTCCATTTTTTTAAGTGAAGGATAGTGTAGGGGTTACATATTATAGCAGTTACTGTTATCTTAAATGTGTTGTTTTCTTTCTGAGATTAACTATATTTAGCTGAGAAGCACATGAGCAACATTTTCAAGGATTTGTTTGCATATATATATTTTTTTTTATCATAAGAAGTAAAACATGGTTCAATGAAATGAAAGAATGTTCACATCAGTTCATCTAAATGTATTTATTAATTTTCTGCTATGGTCCAGACCATTATTTTTAGGTACTCCAGGAAAATAACAAAAGAGACACTGTCCTTCCTTTTGATAGGATTATGTGAGAGAGACAAGCAATATACAATGAACAAAAAATGAACAAAATAGATATGATAATAAATTTACATTTTCTCTTTATTCAGAGTGTGTCTTACAAGAGATGCTGCCTTTAAATTTCTGTTTGTCAGGCAGCTATTGTAGTTTGGTAGTCATATTTCACACACATATGGAATTAATCATAGTTGTTTGTATTGTCCCAACTTCATTAAGCTATTTACATTGCCAATATTGCGAACAAGGAATATAAATTTCATTTTGATATCTAAGAATGGAATAGGAGCATTATATGTGAATAAAATCTATAACCAATTCAAAAGAAACTGTTTCAAAAATAAAATGTCTAAGTGACAAGATAGCATTGTGTTATAATATAAATTGGCAGTGATTTTTTCTTTCTCAGTGTTTCGTAAAATAAGTGTATTGTATAATCATTACCATTGTAAAATCAATGAAATATGTCATACCATGACGAAAATAAACTAAGGTATATGTTAAAGGGTGTCTGTTTCTTTGACTGGAGAGGGCAGGAACAAATTTGATGTGGAGGTAATGTTTTTCCAAAGATCCAAATAAGAAAAAGGGGGGTTGGATATAATATATGCAAAAGACCTATACTGGAGAAAATAATGTCATAGTTGAAAAATGGAAAAAAACATGGAAAGTGACTAGAGCATTTTATGAATAGGGAAGGATATGTGAGTGAGGCAGAGGTCAGATCATGAAGAGCCCTAAAGTCTTATCTAAGGAGTTTGCCTGAAAGTTTTTCAAAACCCAGGCATCATAAAACTATGGATGCCATTTTCAGAGTTTATTTCCATTGGGAAACTTAAGTTTTTCTTTTTCACAAAAACTTTGCATCAAAAGAGAAGTAAATGAATAACATAAGAAGACAATCTTTTTAATCATCCTTCCTAAGCAAAATTAGTTATCATATTCTGCTTACATTCATATCCAGTAATGATTTATCATGTTTTCAGTGCAAAGGATTTTTGATAAAGCTCTTTAAAAAACATTGTGGCAAAACAAATGAAACTAAATTTAATAGCACAATTTTTCTTATTTTAAAGATGAATTACAGGTAGTTACTCATGAGAAAATGTAAAAATCTGCTAACAGGTGTTTGAAACATTTTCCTCTTAGGATATAATATTTCAAGCATTTGTATTTCTTTCATTTTGGGGCTTCAACAATATTTTGATCTATATTATTCATTATACATTTATTTCTTTGTGAAAAAAATACAAATAATCTTACCTCCCTCCCAAATAAAAATAAAAACAAAGTTCTTGTTTATTCAGTATTGAGCTACACAGGTTGCTTCAGATACTGGCCATGAGCTTATAAACTTGGGGAAAAACAGTTTTGCTGGAGTTAAAGCTAGAAAGAGTAGCTCATGAAAGTATCTGCTTTAAAACTATGAAACAGAACTGGATGAAGTGCATCCTTTTATATTTTTTTCTTTATCTCCAGGCACGGTAAAGGTAACTTTCTGTAAAGCCTTTAAGAGGAAAGACACTAAGATATTATCAGATTAAAATAAAAGATGTAAACATCTGCTAATATTAAACATATGAAATAGAAACTGTAATGCAGTGGTAGGATTCAAAATTATAAAAGACCTTTCACTTTTTGGAAGGTAATTTAGCCATTTCTAGTAAATTTGAAGATATGCATGCATTACCCATAATGTAGTTATAAATATATACATATATATAAATATATATATGTAAATATATATACATATAATCATTGAAAACCACAATGATTTTTAAAATTTTTAAAATTTTTATTAATTTTTATTTCATTTCAGAATATTACAGGGGTAAAAACACTTTGGTTACATATATTGCTTTTGTACTGCCCGAATCAGAGCTGCAAGTGTGCCCATCCTCCAAAAACTGCACACCACACCCATTGGGTTTGAATTTACCCATCCCTTCCTCCCCACTACCACCTGCCCGACACCCGATGAAAGTTATCACTATAGGTGCACATAAGTGTTGATCAGTTAGTGCCGAGTTAATGGTGAGTACATGTGGTGCTTGTTTTTCCATTCTTCTGATACTTCACTTAGAAGAATGGGCTCCAGCTCCACCCAGGATAATAAAAGAAGTATCGCTAACCATTGTTTTTTATGGCTGAGTAGTACTCCATGGTATATTATACATATACCAAATTTTATTAATCCACTCATGTATTCATAGGCACTTGGGTTGTTTCTACATCTTTGCAATTGTGAATTGTGTTGCTACAAACATTCGAGTGCGGATGTCTTTATTAAAAAATGTCTTTTTTAACTTTGGGTAGATACCCAGTAGTGGGATTGCTGGATCGAATGATAGTTCTACTTTTAGTCCTTTGAGGTATCTTCATATTACTTTCCATAGAGGTTATACTAATTTGCAGTCCCACCAGCAGTGTATGAGTGTTCCTATCTCTCTGCATCCCCACCAACATTTGTTGTCTGGGACTTTTTGATAAAAGCCATTCTCATTGGAGTTAAGTAGTATCTCATTGTGATTTTGATTTGCATTTCCTTGATGACCAAAGATGTTGAGTAATTTTTCATGTTTATTGGCCCTTAGTCTATCTTCTTTTGAAAGTTTCTATTCATGTACTTTGCCCACTTTTTAATGGGGTTGTTTGATTTTTTTTTTTGTTATTCATTTTCCTGAGTTCTATATAGATTCTAGTTATCAGCCCTTTATCTGATGAGTAGCATGCAAATATTTTCTCCCATTCTGTAAAAACACAGAGACAATATAAATGCAGGAGAATGGGTAAGAAAGTAATAATATTATGAAAATAAATATTTTATTTCAGTTAAAAATAATTATCCAGAGATTCATGAATCAACATGTATACATTTTGAAAAAAAATGCTGAGTGATAAAGACAAATTAAAGACCAAGACCTCTATTATCTATACAATTTTAAAATGTCCAAAATAATAACAGACAGGTGGATGGATGGCTAAATAGATAGAAAGATAGATATTTAGTAAAGTGTAAGAGTCTTGTAACAGCACACAGTAGTATAAATATTTTCATTTTATTTTATTTTTTAAACTAATTGTTGAGTTCAGATGTATTCACTACATTAGTCCTTTTGAATTTTTCTCAAACATTTACAATAATGTAAAATACATTATTTTAGTAGAAAATAATACATGAAAATATATATACTATATATTTATATATATATATGCACAGTCTTGTATCGTTTAATCATGGTGATACGTTCTGAGAAATACATCCTTAGACAATTTCATTGTGCAAACATCATACCTAGATGGCATAGCCTTCTACACTAGGCTATATGGTACAGCCTATTGCTCCTAGGCTACAAACCTGTGTAGTATGGTACTCTCCAAAATGCTACTGGCAATTGTAACACAATGAAGTGCAATACAATATAGTATAAAAGATAAAAAAAAATGATACATCTGTATGGGGCACTTACCATGAATAGAGCTTGCAGGACTGGAAGATGCTTTGAGTGGATCAAAGAGTGAGGGGTGAGTGAATGTAAAGGCCTAGGACACTACTGTACTGTTTACTTTATAAACTCTGTACACTCAGGCTCCACTGAATTTATTTAAATATTTTTATTTTTTTCAAAAACTAATTAAGCTTAAATTATTGTAACTTTTTTACTTTTAAATTTTTCTTTAATATTTTGAATCAGAATACCACTTTGCTTAAAACACAAACACATTGCACAGCTCTACAAAAGTGTCTTCTTTCTTTATATCCTTATCCTGTAAACATTTTTAATTTTTTTTATTATTTAAACTTCTTTTTTGTTAAAAACTAAGACACAAACATTCGCATTAGCCTACGCCTACAGGATGTCAGGATCATCAATATCACTATGTTTCACCTCCACTTCTTGTCCCTCTGGAAAGGCTTCAAGGGCAATAAAATACACAGAACTGTCATCTCCTATGATAACAATACCTTTTTCTGGAATACCTCCTGAAGGACCTGCCTGAGGCTATTTTTCATCTCACTTTTAAAAATAAAAATAGGAGTATACTCTAAAATAATGATAAGTTTTAGCAAATAATGAACCAATAACAAAGTTGTTTATATAGTACACAATATCAAGTATTATATGCCGTATGTAATTGGATGTGCTATACTTTTATATGCCTGGCAGCACTGTTGGTTGGTTTACATCAGCATCACCACAAACACATGAGTAACGTTTTGCTCTATGACCTTAGGACAGCTATGCCATCACTAGACAATAGGAATTTTTCAGCTGTGTTATAATATTATGGGATCACCATTGTGTACACAGTCCAGAGTTGACTGAAATGTCATTATGTGGCACATGACTGTAGAGTAAAATATTCATGATGAACATCCAGTGACTTTAAAAAATACTTAGTAACATTCTACCATATAGCTGTAATTAATTTGAATTTATGAAAATGTGTTTTTATATATCCAATTTGATATAAAAACAAATACCAAAATAAGATTTTCCTTTTTAATCGTAATAAAATGAAATTATTTTCAGCTAGGCATTGACTAATAATGTAATTATATATTTCAGTAGTAATTTATATATAATAAACATACTATAGCTAATATTTATTGAGTATTATATGTCCATTTTCTGTGTCAAAATTGAATCTCACACTACAACTCAGATGCACGGAATATATAATTATTGTATACCTATTTTTCTTTCCCTCTAAACTTCAGCTTTTTGTAAAAAGAGTAGCAATTAATTCAATCTTGACTTGAATTTTTAATGTAGGCTAATCTGATAATACAACTAGTCCATTCAGGTAGTTACTTGTGTCCTATAAACCAAAAGCTCAGTCTTTCAGTATGTGCGTGTGTGTGTGTTTGCATGTGTGCAAGCACACATGCATGCATGTGTTTGTAAATGTGATATGGCTTGTGTAATCTCACGGAGGGAAGGAAAAATTGTGTTCTTGAGCAAGGTCTCTTGCATCTCATTTAGTTTCCAGAATCCTGCTTTTTATCTAGAGGGGATTGTGTGCCCTGCTGACACCTATACATGGAATCCGAATCTGTGGCTAATGAGATTCGTGGTCTGGTTTTAGGTTAGCTCAGAATGTATTAGCAATCCCTGGCTAATCCTGTCTCACCTCCTCTCCCACTGAGGACTGCTGTGACTCACAGAACAACCATTCCCCAGTGCTCGGTGCAGAGATACCGCTTTCCTGTAACTGTAACTTGTCAGTTTTGTAAACTTTTCAGCCAGATGTTGGAAACACCAAATAGCATAGCAAGGTGAGAACTGCCTGGCTTCCTCTCTGAATGTGCCAAGCCCATTAAGGGGAAAGTAGGAACCATATGTCTGGCCTCTTCACTCTTTTGTTCCACTTCCTCTCTCTCCTAGAAACCCATAGGTCAGAAAGGAGTGGATGATGATGATGATGATGATGATGATGATGATTTTTTGTTGTTTTGTTTTCTCTTGAAAAAGAGACAAGCAGCCCCTGACATCTAGAAATTAGTCTGGCTTCATTTTGGTATGAGCTGGTTTGGTACTCAAAGCCGGGTCTTAGTATTTTCCCGTTGAACAAAAGCAATCTCACAGAACAACATTATACAAAATCACTCTGTAACAAGGATAAAGTGAAAGAAGAAAATCAGACCACTTTATAATGTTTTCTAAGCACAGACAAAAACAAGGTCATTGTGCATAACAAACAAAAATTCTAAGTATGTTCTATTCTGGTGAATATGGATAACTGCTACCTCCTTTCCAGTTACAATTTTTGCCTCATTCTGTTTTTCTCTCCTCCTAGATGAGATCCATTAATATAATCATAAAATTACCCCTGTTAACTGAGAGTATCCTAACCAGGTTAAAGTCCTGCTCCCTTAAAACTTCCAAATTTATCTAACAAAAACTCAAACCCTTCAATAAGTCCTTTCTACCACTCTTTCATTGAAATATCCCACAACTAACCAAGGTGTACATTGTCACTCATTGCGATGAATAATGAATCAAGTTTGTTCAACTACAGGTGTATCTTGGTAGTCTTGACTAAAGCTCATTGACATATTTCATATGTTTGTCAAAGTAAGGTATTCAAAAGTTAAAAATATGACTCTCTTACACATATGAATAAATACATGCCAAAGACATCATTCAATCTGTTAATCAACAAGGTAGGTAGGAGACGATTAAGCTGATTAAAAAGAAAACATTTTGAGAAACAGGAACTTTATAATTATTTTTAAAAAGAAAAAAAGTAATTATTAGAGAATGGTAGTTAAATACATAACTAGTCCTATAGAGGACAAAAACAAAACAAAGCAAAACAAAAAATCTTTGGTGATATCTTTTCTACTCAGCAGAAATCTGCAAGTTATGATGTAAATTTACAGTTTATTCAAACGTTAACTCACAAAATCCATTACACATAAAATTTTCTAGAATGTGAAATAATTCTTGGGTGAGCTTACTAAACAATGTCTCAAGGTAACATTTAAATGACATGCCATATTTGTTATTGATTTCCACATCTTAGATATTTTTTTCTTAACAAACATATCTTTCTAAAAAGTAGAGCATGACTAGCTATCATAGGCAAAGAGAGAAATATTCTCTATGATGGGCAAACTATATAAAGTAGATTATCCAGACATGGTTGGGGGAAAATATTAAAAATTTGGAAGATTATCTAGCAAAAGAAATAGTGTAGCTTGAATACAACTGTCCTGCCACAAACTATTTTGTATGGTCAGAATCTGAATACTATTTAAGGTTACTCTCTACGTTACATATGTGGCAAATTCTAGTTTAATGCCGGGTAGAGTAAGAAGAACAAAAGTAATAATTCCCTCATTTCGAGATTACCTTCTTTCCCTGAAAGTTTGGTTAAAGACATTTTCGTATTAAAAGAAAGAGGAATTGTACTGAGGAAATAAATTAACAGCACTTAGAAGTACAAATATTTTGTTACATATAAATACTTAGGAGTTCAAGCTCTTTGCTCTGATTCCTTGGGGCAATTTCAGATTCTAACTTTTATTAGCAGCAGACTCTTTTGACAAGTTTATCATTTCTGTTTCAGAAACTCACCATGTAAAGGTATTAAGAGGAATAACGTTTTATTCAATAAAAATTTAAGTGCTAAACTTGTAGGGGAAAACAATGATAAATAAAAATATAGGCCTTCATGGAGCTTCCTGTCTAGTAAATAAGCTTCACCCATTGAGGGGAGGATTAAATGAGGCAATTACATAAAGAATTAAGCATAATATCTAATGTAATACCTGCCCAACCAATGTATAAAACAGTATGTTTGCAATTTTAGCATAATGAATATAAAAATTATTTAAAGACATCTACTTATAGGAATATGTAAAATGAGCTATAGCTTCACACAAATTATGAGAAATTGAATGGGTTAATGAGAGGTGTTATTGGAAATATATTTTAACATTTGGATTCATATTTTTGTTATAACAATCTTTCAAAAAACTACTATATAGATTACTCTTTTTAGCCAGTTTTTACAAAATGAATATTCATTTGTATCAACTTTTAACTGACAAAATAAATCTACTGATAGAGCAATAGAGTTTCAAAACAATTAAAATGCCATTGAAACAAAAGGATCAATTAGTATAATACCTATTTAGCCAGAGCAATGTATTATGAAAGAATTATGCTTAAAAACCTTTCAAGTAAACTATAAACTTCATAGAAGAAGATTGTTTGGTGATAAACATGAATGCTATTTTCACATGCAAAGTGCATTGTTTCAGGAGTCTTACAAGTATTACTGTAGAATTACTGAGAAGAGACATATATATATATGCATACTAAGCAATGTAAAATAAGTGGGAGAGAGAGTCAATGGCAGTGACATTTCTCATAGCATTAAAAAAGTGAATCAGTTGGATATAAGGAAACCCCAATAAAATATTTTCCTCAGGTTAGTAATCAGCACTATGCATAGCACAAAGAAACAAGAGAAAGCACCGACACAGACCTTGCATGGTCCAGAAATGCCTTGAGAGTGAAAGTCACAAATATCCTAAAAAATAAATGCTAATGAAAAATGCTCTGGGCTCAACCCTGCACACTTGACTTATTCAATTGTAGATGGCGTTTTGGCACAGGCAGTTTTTATACATGAAATTCTTGCTTAGAGTGGAGCAATAGATAGAAAATAACACAGAAAACCGAAAGCAATTGAATAAGAGTTGTTTGGGGCTTTTAAGAGTTTGTCTCCCAGAAAGACAGAATTTGAATTTTTTCTTTGCTTAATTTTCCCCATTTCTCTCTCTTCCTTCTTTCCACATTCCCTTTTTTTCTCCAACCCTTGCTCTTTCCTTATGCCTTCATTCCTCCCTTTTTTCTCTTTTTCCTCTTCCTCACCCTTCTTCTTCACCGTTATCTTTATCTTACAATGATTGGTGTACAATTTATCCATGATCACATAACAATAGAGTTAAATCACATTTAAAAACCTAGAAGAGTGTGCCTAGTGTCACCACTTGTATTCAGCACAGTGCTGGAAGTCCTAGCCAGAGCAAACGAGCAATAGAAAGTAATAAAGGGTACCCAAATCAGGAAAGAGGAGTTCAAACTATTGCTTTTTGCTGACAATATGTTCTTATATCTAGAAAACCACAAAGTATCCACCAGAGACTCCTGGAGTTAATAAATAAATTCAGCAAAGTCTCAGGTTACAAAAATCAATGTACACAAATCAGTAGCATTCCTATACACCAATTAACAGTCAAGTTGAGAGTCAAATCAAAGACTCAATACCATTCATAATAGCTACAAAGAAAATAAAATACCTAGGAATATACTGAACCAATGAAGTAAAAGTTCTCTACAAAGAGAACTATGAACCACTGATGAAAGAAATTTTAAGCAACGCAAACAAATGGAAAAATCTGTCATGCTTATGGATTGGTAGAATCAACATTGTTAAAATGTCCATGCTACCCAAATTGATTTACAGATTCAGTGCAATCCCCATCAAAGTACCAACCTCATATTTCACAAATCTAGAAAAAATAATTCTACACTTCGTTTGGAACCAGAAAAGAGCCCAAATAGACAAAGCAATCTCAAGCAAAAAGAACAAATCTGGAGATATCACATTACCAGACTTCAAACTATATACTACAAGGCTATAATAAGAAAATCAGCATGTCATTGGCACAAAAATAGAGATGTAGACCAATGGAACAATATACACTGTGAAAAAGAATCCCTAGTCAATAAATGCTGCTAGGAAAATTGGATAGTCACATGCAGAAGAATGAAATAGGAGCCATACCTCTAACCACTCACAAAAATTAATTCAAGATGGATAAAAGATTTAAATGTAAGTCAGAAACCATAAGAATTATAGAAGAAAACATTGGAAAAACTACTCTCTATATTGGCCTAGGCAAATAATTTATGTCGAAGAGCCCAATGGCTATCACAACAACAACAAAAATAAGTAAATGGTACTTGATTAAATTAAAAAGCTTCCGTACAGCTCAGGATATAATCAACAAAGCAAATAGATGATCTAAAGAATGGGAGAAAATATTCACAATCCATATATCCAATAAAGGGCTAATAAGCAGAATCTACAAAGAACTCAAGCAAATAAGCAAGGAAAAACAAACAACCCCATTAAAAAGTGGGCAAAAGACATGAACAGAAGCTTTTCAACAGAAGATAGACAAATGGCCAAGAAACATATGAAAAAATGCTTGATGTCACTAATCATCAGGGAAATGTAAATTAAAACCACAATGAGATATCACCTTACCCCAGTTAGAATGGCTTTTATTAAAATGTCCAAAAGCAATAGATGCTGGTGTGGATGCAGAGAAAGGAATGCTTATTATACACTGTTGGTGGGACTGCAAAATAGTGTAGCCTCTATGGAAAACAATATGGAGATTTCTCAAAGAACTAAAAGCAGACCTACTATTTGATCCAGCAATCCCACTACTGGGTGTTCACCCAAAGGAAAAGAAGTCATTTTATCAAAAAGACACTTGCACTCAAATGTTTATTGAGGCACAATTCACAATTGCAAAGATGTGGAATCAATCCAAGCGTCCATCAATTCATGAGCAGGTTAACAAAATGTGGTATATGTATACCATGGAATACTACTCGGCCACAAAGAAGGTTGAATTAGGCCTTTTGCAGCCATTTGCATGAAACTAGAGACCATTATCTTAAGTGAAGTATCTAAAGAGTGGAAAAACAAACACTAAATGTATTCACTACTAAACTGGAACTAACCAATGAGCACGCATATACACAGAGGGAAGTAAAACTCAGTGGAAATCAAGTTGGGGGAGGGAAGAGAAGGGAACAGGCAAAACCTTTCTAACGGATTCAGTGAACACTATCTGGGAGATGGGCACATTTACAACCCTGGTGAAAGCATAGCAAAATCGATCCATGTATTAATAACCAAAACATTTGTGCCCCCATAATATTTGGAAATTAAAAAAAAAAAAACCCTAGAAATTGTAACATCAATATGTTTGTCCATTAAGCAAACATTTATTGACTATGATTATGGCTAAAAATCCAGGATCTGACAATGAAAAATATGAATAAAATTGGCTTCTTGTCCAAGAAACTTAATGCTCAAATGTTGTGCTGATTGAGTTAAAAATTAAAAAAAAAAAACTGATAAACATGGATTAGGGTATAGTTTCAGCACAAGAGAACAAAGAAATAACTGTTCAATTTTCTCTGAGAATGTTGAGAAAGTATAGCAAAGGTCATAAAAAAAATTTACAAGATACAGAAATTGTTCCAAGATGAATATAAGCAAAGTGGTTTGGGGTATCATGATACATTCACAAAAAGTTATAGTTGGTCTTCACAGGTTACTAGAGGGGGTAATTTACAGATTCAATTTAATTTCTGGATTAAGAAATGAAGTTAGTCAAGTGTCTGATTAAAGAAAGTTTTATATATTGTTACAGAGTACTTGTACTTCAGACTATAGAAGATACAGAGCCAATGATTAGTTAAAACATGAGAGTTAGAAAGGATATGTCTTCCTCACAAATTTCCAGATAATATATGCAGATTCTCTGTCCTCCAGGAAATAAAGATTAATTTCTGTCCTCTTGAGTGGGGGCTGAACTTTGAGACTGGTTTCCAAAGAATAGAGAATAAACAAAACAAAACAGAACAAAAACACCAAACTGGCAGATATAACCTCAGCTATGTTATCAAGGTTAAGTTTACCAGTGAAAATTCATGTAGATATCATTTGCCTTATGATATATACAATAAGAAGACCCTTCACCTCTGTTGTAGTGTTGCCAAAAACCATTCTGGAGTCTAATCATGACAAAACATTAAAAAAATGATGGACATTCTCATACTAAAAAACACTTCACCAGTACTTTTCAAAATTGTCAACATCATTATAAGCAAGAAAAGGCTGTCTGAGATATTGTCATAAACCAGTGGAGGCTGAGAAACTTAATGGTTAGATGCTATGTGCTATCTTAGTTGGGATCCTGAAACAAAAAATATAATATAAAAATGTGTGAAATCCTGATGAAGTGCGCATTTAATAGCCATGTGTCAATGTTAGTGTCCTAGTTTTAGCTAAGAAATTATGTACTATGCTTATGTAAGATGTTAGCATTCAGTGAAACTAAGTGAAGGGTGTAAGAATACTCTGTACTACCTGTGCAAGTTTTGTGTAAATCTAAAATTATTCCAAAATTGGAGTTTAAAAATTAAAAAAAAAAATTTTAAAAATTGGAGCCAAGCCTACAGGGACTGGTAATATAGAAGCCAGTTAGAAAAGCTGTTAGTTTTCCTAAGATCACGGATGGGAGATGAAGACATTAGAAGATTTGAGAGATATACATATTGCCTGTACAGCACTTGGAGCCTGACGGTGGGTGGAGGGTGAAGTGACGATTAAGAACTAATCATTGGTCCTGAAGAACTAGCAGGTGATAGTCTTAGCAATGTAGAGAATAGAGAAAGAGAGCTGACCAAGGAGAGAGGGTAATAATTGTTTCAATTTCAGACACATTTTATCATAGAAAACTATTTTTCATCATATCTAAAAAACCATTATGCTGAAGTGTAATAAGATTATGTATCAGCAATTAGGAAATATTAGGATGAGTAGCACATTATTTTCACAGCATATTTTAAAACACGATCATATTTTCCATTGATCTCCCTCATCTATAATGGCAAAATACAATTTAAATGTGGAATTAGAATTTTCAATCATATAGTTTGGAATGTAACTGACCACAAAGTTCAGTATCGAAGATATCAGGTATAAAAATAGCTGTTCTCCTGATCCTTAGTTGCCCCACAGTAGATTTTGTCTACAATTAAGTTCCAAGTACAACAATAGACCTTGGAGATACCATCTAAGAAACATTAATGAACAACTTTTAATCATTTATCTTTTGCATGTATTAATATGGATATCTGCTGTTATGTTACGCACTTGAGAATTATATTATGTAATCCCAAATGTTAGTATAATTCACATTTAGTAGTAATGAAAAAGTTGAATTGCTAAAGAGAGCAGCAGTTTAATAAGTGGTAACTGTAGCGTAATAGCAGTATCTGACTCACACATTGGTTCTGCAAATGTAAAAGTGGTAAAGGGAATGGAATGATAGATATAATTTAAGAAATCAAGAAATGTGTGTTGTAAGTGATCTAGTGGTGTCAATGGTATTTAATTTCAAGTTATTTTGTGTCTCTGAAAAACCACACGGGAAACTTAAATCTGAGGAGTTGTTGACTATTTAGATAATGGAATAAATAGAGAGATGAAAGGATTACTAAAAGCCCAGCATAGTCAATGTGGCTGTGTTGTCAAGATTGCCCAAGAAGATAAAAACACATATAATTGTTAGATCATTGATTCCTTGGTCAGATTCCTTCAGATTGCCCCACATCAGTTGTCCTCTACCAAAATCTCTGAACTTAACCGTTGCATCTTTATTATAACCCATACTTCTCCTACATTGCAGTGACATGAAGTTTCCCTGTATTGGCATGCTGTTATCTATCATTAATGCATTCATTTATACATTCATTTCACAAATATTTACAGAGTGCCAGTATACACCAAATATCATTCTGGGTTATTCATATGAAACAAAAGAATATAGAATTCCTGATCTAATGTAGCATATTCTCAACGAAGTGGAGAAATTCATGAATAAATATATAACATAATGAATATTATGAAGATATATAAAGTATATTTATTCTCCTATGCATTTTTAGGTTCTCAAGAACTAAGCACTCATTTTTAAAAATGTGTAATTTCTCATATTACTGGTTTTTGAAAGCCAAAAAATAATTAGATTATTTTTGTTTAACTTTTTTTTTTTTTTTTTTTTTTTAGAGACAAGGTCTCACTCTGTCACCCAGGCTGGAGTGCAGTGGTGCAATCATAGCTCACTGCAGCCTTGAACTCTTGGGCTCAAGTGATTCTCCTGTCTCAGTCTCCTAAGGAACTAGGACTACAGGCACACACCACCACACCCAGCTTATTTTTATATTTACTTCTTTAGAGATGAGGTTTTGCTATGTTGTACAGGCTGGTGTCAAACCCTGGCCTCAAGGGATCCTCCTGCCCTGGCCTCCCCAAATGCTAGGAATACAAGCATGAACCACCATGCCAGGCCTAGGTGGATTGTATTTAAAAATATGAGTCCTCTGTTTCACCATGCCCCTTTCTTTTTGCTGTTTCAGAGAGGTAAAAAGTTTGCAATTGTTTAACTATTTATTTAAATATTTTTAAACATATTTCTAAAAATTAGCATTGCTTTCTTAAAAATATATTATTTGAGAATATTATCTATTTACATTCCATTGTAGAAGATAAGAATTTAGTATGTCACCCTTCCCAACACAGTATACGTTCATTCCTCCTTGATCTTAATCAGATAATTCTAACACAATCCTTTAAAATATTTAATCATAATAAAATGTACTAAGTGCACACATAATAAGCACACAGTGAATGAACCTTATAATCTTCACCTGGATTACGAAGTAGAACACTCAACAGTTCAGAAACTCCATCATGACCCCTTCTAATCAACACCTCTGAGGTAACTATTATTTTGACTTCTAAAGCCATAAAGTTTTGCAGTTTGGGACTTTATGTAAATGAAAGGGAAGTGTATGCATATTTTGTTTCTAGCATCATTTGTTTAGAGTTTTAAGATTCATACATGTTACATAAAAGTAGTTTAATTTCATGAATATATCCAAGTTTACTTACTCATTACACTGTTAATAAGCAGTTTCACTGTTTCCAGTTTTTAAGACAAATTCTGAAAATAAAAATAAATAAATAA
The DNA here is from genome assembly GCA_004363605.1 of Indri indri. Classification (NCBI taxonomy): domain Eukaryota; kingdom Metazoa; phylum Chordata; class Mammalia; order Primates; family Indriidae; genus Indri; species Indri indri. Next base: position 986 of record RJWJ010024941.1, on the reverse strand, counting down.
ATCCAGTAATACAGAAAGTAGCAGCTAGAGCCTTTTCCTACTTCCCTCTCTCCCTTTCCCCTTAGTCTTAATAAAAGTTATTTACACCCACCTAAAAAAAAAAAAAAAGACAAATTCTGGTGCTAAACACACATTAATACACACTTCCTGTTGTACTTATACTCTCATGCCTTTACTTTTTTACATATATCTAGTGATATTGAGGTTTAATTGACACAAACATAAATTTCCAGTTTTCTTCATTGCTTTGTTTGATACATATTTCCATTTGGCATAATTTTTCTTCTGCATTGATGACTTCCTTTAACATTTCTTGTAGTGCTGGTCTGCTATTGATTAATTCTTATTCTTTTGGCATTTGCAGCCTAGTAAAATCTGTATTTCATCTTTGTTTTCGAAGAAACTTTTGCTTGATATTTAACTGTAGACTGGAAGGATTTTTTTTTTTTCCTTCAGTGATTTAAAGATGTTGCTTCATTGTCTTTTGGCTTTGTATTGTTTCTTAGTAGAGGTCTGCTGTCATCCTTATCTTAATATCTCTTTAGGTCTCCCCACCTGGCTCATAGGTGCTTTTAAGATTGGTTTTAGGTACTTCATAATAACACTTTTTCTTCCTCTTCACATTTCTTTTGAGTGAAAACTGCTGATCTTCTTAGATGTAGTCTTAATTAAACTTGAAAATTTCTCAGCCATTATTTCTTCAAATATTTTTTAAAGTCTACCTCTTTTTTTTAAGAGACTTCAGTTACATGAATATTACACTGATTGATGTTACCACTTAACTAATGATAATCTGTTCACTTCTTTCATTTTCTCCCTGTGTTTTCCTTCGAGAGTTCCTGTTACTATGTCCATGTTCACTATTCTTTTGTCTGCAGTATCTAATATGCTAGGACTCTCATCCAGTGTGTTTTCACATCCCAGATGTTATACACTTTATCTATAGAATCTTAATTTGGGTTTTTTATATCTTCCATTTAATTTTT
>RJWJ010024940.1:0-24351 GCA_004363605.1 Indri indri | reverse complement strand
GAGTTTGAGGTTGCTGTGAGCTAGGCTGACACCATGGCACTGTAGCCCAGGCAACAGAGTGAGACTCTGTCTCAAAAAAAAAAAAGAATAAAGGCACTAAATAGACAAATTATACTGTACATGGAAAAAAGAAGCAGGTAAGGAGCTGGGAAGGGTGGTAGTGGTGGTGATCGGGCAGGGCAAGCATCACTATTAAATAAGGTTACCATGTAGTAGGCTACATTGGGAAGGGAGATTCGGAGAAAGGCTTGAAGGAGGTAAGGAAGTGAGCTGAGTGGACATTTGGGGAAGAGTGTTCCAGGCGGAAGGAATAGCAGGTGCTAAGGTCCTGCAGCACGAGTGTGCCTGGCAGTGTTGGAGACGTATCAAGGCAGCAGTGTGGTTGCAGTGGAGTGAGTGAAGGGGAGACTGGAAGAAGCCGTGCCAGGCTGTGACATTATGACAAAAGAATGAAGGAAATTAACTGAGTGCTGAGTATGTGCCAGGAATTGTGCTTGACATATACTGACCTTTTCATCCTTGCAATGACCTTACAAGGCAGGTAATGTGACCCCACCCGTCTTTCATATACATGAACAAAGTGAGGGACAGAAACAAAATGTGACTTGCCCGTGATGCCCAGCTAATGAGTGGCTGAGCGGGTCCTTCCCTAGTGCCATGCATTATGTGCCACGTATCTGTCGATGTCATAGCTATAACAATTCCGTAAAATTCCCAGCACTTTTAGTGAAAGGATTCAATGAGAGGATCAGGAAGCAGCCATGGCTTGGGTAGAGGGAGGTGCCACGCAGGGCCCGGGCATCCTCAGGCTGTCTTGCATCCTCGGGGGAAAGGTCTGCAGAGACACGGCCTCTCCGAGTCAAGAGCAGTGTGAGCCTGGAATGATTAAAAAATGAGGACTTGCTCAAACAGTGTTACAAATATTGCAGTATATTTTAACTGATTACCTTTAGCAAGGTGATGCTTTTAACACACACAATACACAGTAATATGATTTATTTAAAAGTGTTAAAATTCATAGCATGTCACAGATGATATGGTCTGATACTGAGACCCATCTCACAAATGTGGGGGTCTTCTTCCCAAGACTGTCAATTGTCTCTGTGACTGAATGTGTAATTCATGTGGTCCTAACATCAAAAGCCTACACTTGAGGTCCTCGGTACATGTCAATAAGGATTGTGATGGTGAATATGTGTGGTGCTTGCTGGGTGCTGCTCTAAGTGCTTCATGTGCAGCGGCTAATAACTTCATGACAGCACGTGGGGTTGGCACTATTGTTACCCCCCATTATGGAGGGAGAAACTGCAGAACAGGGACTGACTTACCCAAGGTCTTATAATTTGTGAGTGGAGGTCCTGGGATTTGAACCTAGACAACATGGCTATCCACGTTAGGCAGCCCCTGGATTTAACTATTTTTCTTCGCTGCCTCCCCAGGGCTAGGCCTTGGCGACAGGCTCTCCCAGGTGGTTTCTACCAAGGATTCTTTCCTGGTATTGTCATGTTGTAACCTTCTTCAGGCCATGGAGGATCTCAGGGCTGACATTTCCTGGTCTTCCTGGGATCGGCTGGCACCCAGAGACTGGGCTGGCACCCAAAGACTCACTAAGGATTGGAGTGGGGGAGAGTCAATGTGGAGGATCAGAGCACACCAGTGAGTGCTGCCTTCAAGACTGGAAAGGACTACAGGTCTTGGGGCTCTGGCCTGGGGGCACCTGTGGAAAGTCCCAGCCCCACCCTTTCCCTCTTTTCTTCTTTTTACACTGAACCTGTGGTGTTTTGAAAGAGTGCTGGACTCAGGTGTTACAAACCTGACTTAAGTCCTGGATCTGCTTCCTAATAGCTGTGTAACCTTGGACAAATGGCTTTATATCTCAGAGCCTTGGTCTTTTCACGTGTAAATGGGAATGAGAATGGTAGCTACTCCAAGTCCTGTGCCGCAGGACTTGGAGCGTTGATAAACCTGGGCAATTGGCTATGAACTATAGAGAGCTGAACAGTTGGGAGGCATTATTGCCATTATTCTGATCCTTGCTCTAAATGCTGTTCTTCTTTTTGGTTATTTCTATTATAGCTGATGTTCTCCTTTCATCTGCTTCTAGATGACACGAGGCCCCTGGACTTCTCTGAAGGCTCTTCCAGGCTTTTTTGTCATCTTCCAGGTGGCTGGACCTGTGCCTAGAGAATGTCAGGTACAGAGAACTCAGTTTAATGTTGCCACCCTCAGTTAGGATAATATCACTCTATTATTTATTTATATTTATTTATTTACTTTTAGAGACAGGGTCTTGCTATGTTGTCCAGGCTGGACTGCAATGGCTATTTCACAGGCACGATCATAGCACACTTAGCACCAAACTCCTAGGCTCAAATGATCCTCCTGCCTCAGCCTGCTGAGTAGGTGGGACTACAGGTGCACCACCACACCTGGCTATTATTATTTTAATATACTTTTCTGTGGAAGGATAGCATACCTAGAGAAAACACACTTCATCAGTACTCGATGAGTTATCACAAAATAACTATAATACATCTGTGTAACCCTTGTAACTACCACCCAGTAAAGAAATAGAACATCATCAGCACCCTAGAAGCCCTCATTGTTCCCACCTTATGCCCCCTCCTTCCTCCTGTCACCTCTGTCCTCCTCATGGCTAATCTGGGTGTTGTCAGAGCCCAGTACAAAGCCTTGTTAGGAGATCTAATAAATATTTGTTAAACTGAGCCAAACCTCTGTGAAATTACTTGTGATCTTGAGCTAGTCACTTTGACTTTCTTGGTCTTAATTTGCTCTTCTGCAAAACAGGGACAGCACTTCAGCAATTTCAATAGCTCTCAATCCTAGTTGTGCATGAGAGCCTTTGAAAAAATATCCATCCCCGAAGCAACTGAATCTAAATCTCTTCAGGTGGGTCCCAGGAAACGGTATTTTTAAAAAGCTTTCCAGTGTACAGCCATGATCTCTTGAACTTTACCAATTCCATCCAACACCATAGGTTCAAATCTCATTTCCACCACTGTTGTAGGTTGAATTGTGTTCCCCTAAAAGACACTTAAGTCCTAACTGTTAGTGCCTGTGAATATGAACATATTTGGATAGGGTCTTTGAAGATGATCAGGTTGAGATGAAGTCTTCAGGGTGGACCCCTAATCCAATCTGACTGGTGTCTTTAGAAAAAGGGGAAATCTGGACTCAGAGACAGAGACACAGGGACAATTCCATGAGAAGATTGGAGCTATGCTGTCACAACCAAGGAATACCAGACATTGCCTGCAAACCACCAGAAGGTAGGACAGAGGCATGGAACATGTTATCCCTCACAGCCCTCAGCAGAAACCAACCCTGCCAACACCTAGAGGTTCTGATCTCTAGCCTCCAGAACTGTGAGACAATAAGTTTCTGTTGCTTCACCCACCTAGTTTATGGAACTTGGTTACAGCAGCCCTAGTAAAATAACACAACTATTTACATACTAGTTAAGGAACTGTCTTCATCTGTAAAACTGGAACCGTAATAATGTGCCAGAGTGCATTCTAAACACTTTACATGGAGTGTCTCTTTGTCATCACATTAGTCCTCTGATATAGGTACTTCTGCTATCTGCACTTTACAGATGAGGAAGCTGTGAAACAGAGACGTTGAGTAACTTGCTCAAGGTCACATGGTAACTGAAAACATAAGATATCTTTCACAGGTTACTGGAAAGCCTTCATGAGACTGCAGCTGTGGATGTGAAGTGAAAGCGCTTTGTAAATAGTACAGCATTTTACCCACGTTAGTTGGAATCTCTGTAGATTCAGGACTTTTTTTCTTTTCTTTTCTTTTTTTTTTTTTTTTTTTTTTTTTTTTTTTTTTGCCATCTCTGACTCTTCTTCCTCTTCTTACGCGGTACTTCCTTCCCTTGGCGACAGGGGCCGCTGCACTGCGCGGGCGCTGACGGGTCGCTCTAGCCTGCGCGCCGGCTGCTCGCTGGTGCCTATAAGTGGCAGCGCCGGGCTCAGGCAGGCATCAGTGCGCTGCCGCCGGGGCGAGGGCAGGGTCTGGACCTGGACGTGCTGGAGCTGCAGCTGGGCCGGGGCGGAGCGCAGCGCCGCGCCGGGGCCGCAAGGAGGGGCGTGTTGCTGTTGGCCCACCGCGAGCCGCCCCTAGCCCGCGCCCAGGCGCCTTCCCGCCAGGCCGCCTGCCTCCGCCTTCCGCCTCCCTCCATTTCCCCGGAATCTAAGCCCGGCGCGCCTGGACCCCGGCCCTTCTCTGGGTGGGAAAGCTCTCGGCCGCTTTCCGGCTTCACTCCTTCCTCGCAGACTGGGCTCCCAGCCTCCTCTCTCCTTTTCCTGGACCGGGTCTCACCCCCGTCGGTCCCCTTCCTTTAGCTCAGGCTCCCGACCTCTTCCCTCAGCCCACAGTCCCAAGCTCCTCACTCACTTTCCTCCGCCAAAGGTCCCAGCCTTTGCTCTTCCTTTCCCTTGGCCGGGGTCCTGCCTATCCTGTCCTTTCCTCTGTCCCCAGGGCTCATTCTTCCCCTCTTCCCCTCTCCCAGGCCTGGAGTTCCATGCCTTTCGTCTCCCGTGGTCCTTCCTGGATCCTTGTCCCTCTTCCCTAGTTTGGAGTTCCAGATTGCGAACCCAGCCTCCCTCCACCCTCAGGGGAGTGCTTCCCCGAAAATACCTCTCTAAAACATGAACTTTTCCTAGAGACTACTCCAGTCTCTTCCCACTTGCTGACCCCCTTGCTACCTATGTGCCAGGTTTTGCTCTCACTTAGCTAAGGGTCGAGGCCTGCTGGGCTGGGGAAACAGCATGATGCATCTGTGGTCTGGCACCTGTGGCCTCTCTCCACCTCGAATCTTTCCTTCCTTACTTGTGGCGGTAGCCTTGGTGGGGCTGCTACCTGTTCTCAGCAGCCATGGCCTCCAGCCCAGCCCTACTGCCAGCACCATCCGAGGCTCAGAACCACCCCGGGAACGCTCCATTGGGGATGTCACCACTGCTCCACCGGAGATCACCCCAGAGAGCCGCCCTGTTAACCATTCCGTCACCGACCATGACATGAAGCCGAGAAAGGCCTTTCCAGTCCTGGGCATCGACTACACGCATGTGCGCACACCCTTCGAGATCTCCCTCTGGATCCTGCTGGCCTGCCTTATGAAGATAGGTAAGTCCAATTTGCTCTGCTGCTACCATTGCCACCAGACTGGTGAGCTTCTTGCCCCATCTCTTACCATTTGAGACTGCCTAGGAATAAGAGTCTAAACTACTATAACGTAGGCAGGCTCCATCCTGCCATCTTGGTCCTTCTCAAACTCCAGCTGTGATTGGAGCCAGCATTGTTCACAGGAGAGAGAAGAATTAGAGAATGGGATGCCTCTGATACTGAGTACCTTCAGCAGGGCTTCCAGGCCTGGCAAGTCACCTCTGGCTGGGCCAGACCCTGAGGGGTGCCAGGCACCCAGCTGAGAGTGAGACAGAGAGGAGTATCTTCTGGCAAGTGGCACATGCTGCTCTGTCAACAGCAACCAGTACGATTTATTACAAGTTCAATGGGAGGGTGTTCTCGGGATGGAGTATATTTCTACTTGGCCTGTTTCAGAAGTTTAAGTATAACAGGGACCTGGACATAGGAAATTTACAAGTGTGGTGAAACACGAGGGATCCCCATATTCTCACCTTCCTTCATCCCCAGAGTGTTATCTGTCAGTTTTGCCTGCCCAGGCTGGTTAGGAGCCCCTGAGTCAGTTTCCGGCCCAGGAATGCCAGCCTTTATAGTCTATGGGACAGGGGGCCTTGGCAATTTCTGAAGTCTGCTTTGGGGGTGGAGGGAGAGAGGAGGAGGTTGAGGCTTGGTTTGACCTCAGCTCACCCCCAGGTTGGCACCCAGCTGTGTCTCAGGGTGCTGTCTGGGTCAACCAGGCACCTTGGCCTGCTGCTCAGTCAGGTAGGCGAGCTACAGGGGGAGGGGTAGGGGAGTTCTGGTCTGAAGAGACTTTGAAACATTCTTTTTGGGAGAAGGAAACAGAAAAAATTTTCCCTCCCAGAGGGTTTTTCTCCCTGCAGGGCCTGAGCACCCTGTTCTACTGGATTATTGGTGGAACTCACTGGAGCCTCCATAGCCCAGACGTCCCTGGAAGTGGTGTCCAGGGGGCTTTGAAAACTGCCTATGCTTTTTCAGCCTGCCCCCGGCTAGCTGTGGAAGGCATGAGGTCCCAGGACTCCGCTGTCACCTTTGCTTGAGATTTGGGTTTGGGGAGTTTGAGACTCTTGGCAGGAAGCCTTGCAGCTCTCTCAAGGACATGCAGGAGCTGAGTGGTGATGCCGGGCTGGTGTGAGGCAGGCTCTGGGACATGCTGCAGGAGGGCACTGGTGCCTTTGATTTGATAGATTCAGGAGCTGGTTTCCTGGCGTGGGGCTTTGGCGCTGAGCCGGTCCCAGTGGCAGAGCTTTTCATGGAGCTGGGCCATCGGCACCTATACCCTTTTGGCAGCCAGCTTCCCAGAAAAAAAATCAAGGACTGGGCAAGTGGAACCATATGTACTGATTCTGACATAAATGCATGACCTTGAACAGCTGGGGCCTTTTTCTGTAGGTCTCCTTCACCTGCGAAATCTGTTTGGCCATACCAATTGAGTCATGAAACCTTGTGTCTTAATTTGTTGTAAGAAGCTGAAGTGACCGTGATGTGTCATTTGACTCTGTGAGACCAGAGCTCACAAGTGCTGTCTATAAATTGCCTCTTCTCTCCAACACCTTCACCTCCCAACCACACCTGGCATCGTATTAGGGCACTGGGCTGGCGCACACACTGCAGGTCTCGATGCCTGCAGTGCATTGACAGCATGACCACAGACCCCACTCTGGGCAGTCAGAAATTTGTCCCTGCAGGCGTGATACCGCTAGTCCTAACAGGGTCAGGCTTGGCCTGCTTTGTCACCACCTGAGTGCTGTGCCCAAGACCATGGACAGCTGGGGAGCAGAGATGGTGCCGTGACAAGGATATTGGTCTGGTAGTCAGGAAACCTGGCTTCTCACCCCATCTCCCCCTGTGACCTTGGGCCAGTCATGCCTCCCTACCTGTCAATTGATCTTTGTGATCCCTTCCAGGTCTGATGTTTCTACCATTCCATTGACTCTGGAAACCCTGGCGAGTCACTCAGCCTTGGGCCTCAGTTTTTCCTGAGGCTGGATGTGATCTCCTTTGCAATTCCAGAATTCTGTGTCTCTGACTTGGAAAGGCATTTTTCTGCCTCTGAAAATAGAGGAGCCCTAGCCTCTGGCCATGCTGGGGAAAGAGAATGGAGAGAAGGGTGGCCAAAAGATCTCAAGGGTCCCTGTTCAGGTGGCAAGAATGAAAGCCCATTTTTTTTTCCCCTTTCACCTTTGCAGTGTAGAATTGAAGTTTTAGTGTGGAATTCAGCTACTGCTGTGCCACTTACCCTCTCTGATCCTGTTTCCTAATGTATAAAATGGGAAATATAGCAGCAGATCTTACAGGTTAAGGGGAAAAAAGGGAAATAATAGTATCTAGCTATTGTGCTGCTGATGTGACAATGACATAAATGAATGCATGTAGTCTGGGTGCAGTGGCACAGGCCTGTAGTTCCAGCTCCTTGGAAGGCTGAAGCTGGAGGATTGCTTGAGCCCAGGAATTGGAGGCTGCAGTGAGGTATGATCGAGCCACTGCACTCTAGCCTGGGCAACAGAATGAGACCCTGTCTCAAAAGAAACAAACAAAAAACCCCAACCATATAAAGCTGATTTTGTATATACAGGAAGCTCTCAGTGAGTGGCAGCTGCCTGTGTTAGTATTTTAACCACCTAAGACAAATGCATCCCTACCTCAGCTTTCTACAGTCTTCCTCTAAGGCTGGGGGATTACAGATCTCTCAGACTGGCCTGGTGGCTCATGCCTGTAATCCTAGCACTCTGGGAGGCCTAGGTGGAAGGATCACTTGAGGTCAGGAGTTTGAGACCAGCTTCAGCAAGAGTGAGACCCCCGTCTCTACTAAAAATAGAAAGAAATTAGCCAGGTGTGGTGGTACATGCCTGTAGTCCCAGCTACTTGGGTGACTGAGGCAGGAGGATCGCTTGAGCCCAGGAGTTTGAGGTTGCTGTGAGCTAGGCTGACGCCACGGCACTCTAGCCAGCGCAAGAGAGCAAGACTCTGTCTCAAAAAACAAAAAAAAAAAAAACCCAAAAACAAATCTCTCAAACCTAGGCTGCCGCCAAGTGTCCTTCCTTAAAGTGTCTGGGTTTTGGTGTGTCCTATTCTTCCGTTCACTTGGGCTGCCTCCAGAGCTGTTATGGAGGAGGAGAGGAGATGGCACCGTTGCCTTAGAGGGCAGAGTTGGGGGGTTGAGGTCATGCTTCCTCTGCACTTTCAGCTACCCAAGAGCCCTGGAGCTTATTTTGGGGTCTTGACTCTTCTCAACATACCAGCGTGGGTAGCAGTTACGTTGGAGCCCTCATTCTGTCATGTTGGCAGCTGCTTCCCTTGAAAGGTACCCCTCTTTTAAGAACAGAAAGTGCTTTGTGCAGTTCTTCCTATCCTCATCATGGAGCAGAGCCTCAGGTAGATTCCTGCAGAGACTGGTGTGGGAGGGGTAGGGTGGGAGCTGAAGTTCTAGAGTAGATGCTCCTAGGTTCTATTCTGCCTCTGACTCAGTGGGTGACATTAGGCAAGTCACTTCCCTTCTTTGGGTCTTTTTTCTCTCTGTGACAGTCAGGAATTATTGCCTTTTCCTTGGCCGGGAGGGACTAGTGGTGTGAGGGGGATTCAGGCTATTGGGAGAACTGTGAGCATCACCCTAAGCCTTAGGGTTAGGTCCATTCCCTACCCCCACCCCTCATTGTGGTCTGGACTCTGCATGAATTCTGCTTTGTTCCCAGTTCACCTGACTCCCAGTCCAGTGCTTGCTCCAGGGGACTACCTCACTGTAACCCAGCTCACCACTGGCATCCCTTGTGTTTATTTATCCATATTTCTGACCCAGAATGGCTGGCAGAGGCCCGGGAGCCCATAAAGCAGGTATTCATCTTGTCTCCTGACTGGGGACAAAAAAGGCTTCTTTTTGTCCCTTTATATCCTATAGCTTTTTTTTTTTTTTTTTGCTTTTGCTTTTTGCAAGGCATATCCTGCCATCTCCTCCTTAGAACGAGTCTATGAATAGAGGAGGTGGGGTCACTGCTCACTTCACATTTGTGAATATCAGACCCAGCAACTAGTTTCCTGTAGAAATGATACTAGAACTCTCCCACTTCTCAAAAGAGATGAACACCTTAAAGGTCACCTTGAAACTGTCTCTAGAAGCCTAGGTAAAGGCCAGCTGTGGTGGCTCATGCCTGTAATCTCAGCACTTTGGGAGGCCGAGGGGGAGGATGGCTTCAGGTAGGACCTGTGTCTTCCGGAGCACCGGGGCACTTCAAGGGCATAAGTTGGTCAGATGGCCTGGACTTCATTCAGCTGAGCACCCATGAGGCTCGCCTTTCCTCTGGGTCCCAGTGAGCCCCACCCTATCCAGCTCATAAAAGAAAGATGTCATCAGAAACCCTGGGTTCTGCCCCTGACACTGCCTCTTGGTACCTGCGTGTCCATGAACGTTGGGGTTCATGCACCTCATTTCTCTGAATGTGACTTGCCTCATCAGTAAAGTGAAGATACTATCTGTGCTTTCTAAGATCCAGGTAGAGATTGAACGTGGGAGTGTCCAGCTCATTGTAGCAGCTTTCAGGGCCTTTCAGGTTCCTCTCCTTATGGGGGGTCTTCCCAGCCCACTCCAGCCCATGGTATTTACTTTCTCCTTCTGAACGCTGTTCCCTTATTGTTTATCCATAACTTTGGCATTAGGCCTAGTCTGCTCTGTGACATCTCCTCTCTGGGGGTATGTGTGTGTGTTTTAATAATAATTACCATTTATTGAGTATCTACAGAATAGTGTCAGGCACTTTATAAAACAAATCTCGTTTAATCTGTACTAAAATCATATGAGGTAAAGGCTAGCTCTGTTTTGCAGATGAGGAAACAGCTCAGAGAGGTTATCTTCAGTGATGCTGAATTACGATTTATTTTCTATTCCAGTCTTGGCATAGCCTCCCAGAGGGGTGCAGCTGCGTCTTCTGCCTCTTGTGTTCCCCTCAGCAGATGCACACAGCCCTACAGTGGGTAGTGCCCAGCTCACTGCACCTGCACTCGGGAATTACAGGACTCCCTCTAGGGGTTGTGCTAACGTCAATGGTGGGAGCCCTCTCCCTGCCCCGAGAAAGCTGTAGGTGTTCTGTCCCTGGCTTTGGGCCTGTCCTCTGTCCCTGTGAGTCTGTATGGGTGCACCCAAATCCTGCAGTGAGGCTGGGTCTGTCCCTTGTTCTCTGGTAGTGACCATGACTGCCATTGCTCTGCTTGTGCCCTCTCAGCGGTCTGACCAAAGCTTGCTTCTTCCCTGCTTGGGTAGGGGAATGCCAGCTAAAGGGTGGTTTTCTTTAGCTAGCAGGTGGTGGCTGACTATGACCTCCTGCCTCTGAGCTGTAAGGATGATGGGCTTCTTTGGGTTATCCTCAGGGCCCAGCAGGATCCCCGAGAGGCAGCCTCTGTATTGGGAGCAGGTGGCACAACTTTCTTTAGCCCTGTAAGGCAGGAGGAATTTATTAGTAATTCTCATTAGTACTGAAATGTGTTGCCAAAGCTCTTGCATGTGCAGTATTTAATTTTGATCTTCTCAGTGGTCCTGTATGTTAGAATAGCACGTGGTATTGATGTACCCATTTTATATCTAAGGAAACTGAGCCTTGGGTCACTTAGCTAACTAAGCCAAGGTCATTTAGCAAGTAAGTGGCAGAGGACACAATCCCTGGATGTCTAACCCAAGGCCCCATCCTCTTTCCTACTGGGCCAACATACTGGGCTATCGTAAGGATCAAGGGGAACAAGAGATCCAAAGGGGCTTTGAGGAGAGTAAATGACCAGACACTTCCACATTGGTAACCTGCATGGCTGTCGGGAGGGACACCAGATCCTCCTGTAGGAAGGAAGGGCTAAAGGAGCTGAGTGGTCTGGAGCCTTGGCCGGCTCAGCTCCTTCTTATCAACCCCTCAAACACACCTGTATTTGCATGAAGGAGGCATCTGAGGGCTGAAGTCAGACTTGGAATTGTCGCTCTCATAGCCCTTGTCCGTGAAGCCGCAAACCTTTGGAATAAAGGGCTTTTCCCTTCCCTCCAAGTGGCCTTATAGGCCCTTGGGGAGAGGACAGGAGAGGCAGGGAAGTGAATTACAATGGAGAACAAGAGACCTGAGATGCGGTCTCAGCTCTTTGCTTCCCAGCTGTGTGACCTTAGGTAAGGCACAACCTCTCTGAGCCCCCATTTCCTAACCGGTAGTATTTTTGTTTAATATTTGTTAATTATATTTACTGCCACTTATTGAGCTCCTATTTCAGAGGCTGTGTTAGGAAGGTACTTGCACAGCTAGAAAACATTGGGATTTAAGCCCACATCTGTCTGACTTCAGAGCCTGTGTTCTTTTCATCCTTATGCCCTGACTCCAAGGGCCTTTTCAGCTTAGAAATTTAGTTTTTCCCATAATCATTTTGAACTGGGTAGGTTTAAAGGTTTTAGTATTTCAAGTCTTGGCTGCTCTCTGTGGATCACTTCTTGGGTTTGGGGAAAAAACTGTGACCCACTCCAAGTCCCACTGTGAGACAAGTATCCTTTCTCATAGGTGGTGGCATTCGGAAACACACAGGAGTGACAGGGAACTGGAGCTAGGGGGCCGGAGGCTCCCTCTGGGACTGCCAGCCTGTGCACAGCCTCCTTTCCTCCCCTCCCCTGCCTGCCCCCTTTCCTTCGGAGGCATGGAAAGAAGGCTCGCTCAGCAAACCCAGGTCCTGGGTTATTCCTGAGTCATCCACTGCCTGTGTGGGCCTCATTTTGCAGCACTCACTCCCCCTGCAAATGTCTGAGTCAGACATGTCTCCCCAAGGTTGTCTGCACACACCGCACTGGGCCAGACCTTCTCTTTAGGTGCCGATAAACATCAACTGATACTTCAAGGCAGCCGGTGATTATATGTGGGTATTTTTAATCTTATAGACTATTCTAATTTTAACTGAACTAAGTTTTGGGTTGGGCCTGGATCAGTGGGCTGTCCCCCTTCCCGGGGATCATGCCGACTTCATTTCCTTCCCCCTAAAGCGCATCCAACATGCAGGGCCGGTTTTGGGGTCTCAGGACCTGAGTCCTGAGATCTAATGCTATTTGCCAAGAATCTGGAGTTCCCCAAATTACCTAGCAAGCTGTTTCCTGAAAAGATACATCCTTAAGCAGCTCTGACTGTGGCTCAGGATGAGAAGGGCTGTTCCTTTTCAGGCCCCTTCCCAGTCCCTCAGGGGACACTTACCCCTAAGCCCAGACTTGCCTTTCCACAGTGCTGAGCCTGTTTGAGACCAGGCCACCGAAGGTGGAGGGGTGACACAGAGCTGTGCGTTAGAGCCCACAAGTTCACCAAAACAGTAAATAGCTAATACTTACGTGACACTTGCCGCACACCAAGTAAAGCTCGCAAAAGCTGTGTCTTTGCACTGGCCACCCAGGACTAAGAGCAGCTTATCAGGAGCCTAGGTCCAAGAAGCAGGCCCACTGAAGTCAGCCAGCAGGAGTTTAGCATGTGGCCCCTCGGGGAACAAAGAGGAATGAGATCCAGGCCTGCTTATTAGGAGCTTCCAGTCTGCCCAGCTGGGCAGACTCCTGGCAGAGGCAAGGTGCAGAGGGCGTGAGCAGTCCCTGAGGACTGGGGTGTTTAGAGAAGGCCTCTCAAAGGAGGTGGAACTTGAGCCCAACTCTAGAAGGATGGAAAAAATTAGATAAGCAGGCTATACTTAGTATGGATTCCCATAAGAATGTAAGCCTCCTGAGGACAGGGGGCCTTTGTTCACCCTTCTTATCTGTGCCTGGCACAGAGTAAGGGCTCCATAAATATTTGTGGAAGGGATGAATGAACGAGCATGTGACTGACTTCCATGAAGAGATAAGGTCCCTGCCGAAGCCTTTGGGGCAGACAAGAAACCAGTTTGACTGCTCAGAGAGGAGGGAGGGCGAGGGTTGCAGAGGCTCCTTAGCGTCAGACTGAATGCCAGGCCAGGGAGTTTAACTGAGTTCACTGGGAAAGTGACACTGACACTCGCAGATTGATGCTTTAGGCATCAGCCAGTGTTTAAGTGGTGCTGCTGCGCCACCTCCCTTGGCATGACTCTAATGGAGGGTCTGCGAGGGCATCCTCTGTGGGCTGGGTGGGGTCTCTCTGGGAAGATCTGGGTCTGTTTGGTCTGCCCTCAATTTGTGTAAGTAAAAGCGAGATACCAGAGCTTCCTTAGGGAGCTGCCGAGAGTCCTAATTGAATTAAGCTTTTTCCGGGAAGATTCCTCAAGCCATAAACCGCGCTGTGACTGTGAATTAATGAGACCAGTGGCCATAAACCATACAAGAAGGCAATCTTATTAATTTATAGTTATACCTGGACAGGTTTACTTATGGCTTCTCTTTGCTTTTATGTGTGTTGGGGTGGGCTGGGGCCAGAATCTCCTTTCTGTGGCAGATTTATTTTTACAATCTGAATAAATAAAGCACGTAAAACATGTTAATGGTAAAACGACAAAAAACAAAACAACAAAAAAAATAAAACCCAACAGTACGGAAGGGTATTAAGGTGAGAAGTAAAAGTCCCCTCCTCACTTCTCTGGCCACCCCCATTGTCATACTCCCCAGAGGTTGCCACTGTTAACTTTCTTGTATATATTTTTAGAAATTCTCTATGTATATATGAGTATGTGAGTGTGTGTGCACGTGAGGGCAAATTTAATTTTCAGAAAACCATTGCGTAGGCCAAGCATGGTGGCTCATACCTATAATCCTAGCAATTTGGGAAGCCGAGGCGGGAGGATTGCTTGAGGCCAGGAGGTCAAGACCACCGTGAGCAACATAGCAAGACTTGTCTCTACAAAAAACATTTTAAAATTAGCTGGGTGTGGTGGCATATACCTGTAGTCCCAGCCACTCAGGAGGCTGAGGCAAGAGGCTCGCTTGAGCCCAGGAGTTTGAGGTTGTAGTGAGCTATGACTGCACCACTGCACTCCAGCCTGGGTGACAGAGTGAGACCCTATCTCAGAAAAGAAAAAAAAAAAAAAAAAAAGCCATTATATAAAGGGAAAGAGCTCTGGGCTGGGAATTGGGGACCTGAATTCTAGTCCCAGCTCTGCCTCTTTCCTGCATATTGACCTATGGTAGGTCATTTTGCTTCTCTGGGCCTTAGTTTACCTATCTGTTGATTACATTGTTGAAAGGCCCTTTGGGGCTTTCCAATGGGAAGGGCAGTCATTCCATGGGAGCCCCTGCACTGTTGAGGCCTGGGCAGACTCTGAGGTTGTCAGAGGAGGAACTCCGCTACACAGCCCCATCCTTTGGAGGTGGGCCAGTGCTGTCTTTGAGCCCTGGCTTCAAAGCACAGATTTCTCAAGTACAGGATCGTGGTCATCTCGAACCCCAGCTCAGGGTTTTGAGATTGAAGAAATGGGCATTTGTGTTTTACCGGCTGGGATGCTGGAGGGATCAGAGCAGAGGAGGAGAGATGAAGGAAGCTGCTACCTTTTTTTCTTTTTTAAGAGATGGGATCTTGCTGTGTTGCCCAGGCTGGAGTGCAGTGGTATGGGCATAGCTCACTAGAGCCTCAAATTTCCGGGTTCAAGTGGTCCTTCCACCTCAGCCTCCCGAGTAGCTGAGATTATAGGTTCAAGCCACCGTACCCAAGGGAAGCTTCTTGAAGGAGGTGGTCTTGAGGTGGGCTAGGTGGAGAAAAGGAGCATCATTCAGGAGAGGTTGCTAAGGGATTCTGGCTTAGGTGGGAGAATGGACTGGGTGACCTGTTCTTCTAAGATCTAGGTTTCTAAGATTCTTCCAAGTCCATGATGGAGTTCATGAACCCTGTAAAACAGTCTGCAGACAGTTGTATATGTGCGCTTTTATCAGGGGCAGAGGGCCCATAGCAGCCACAGATTTTTTTTAACATGGTTGATTATCAGTGTGCAAGTAGCCATAGATTCTAAAAGTTAAGAGCTTCTGCCTTTTGTGCTGTGGGAATTTGAAGAAGAGTAAAGGACTGAGTAGTCTGAGGTGAATCCTCGGAGGAGGTGATACTTAATTCTAGGATGAGCAGAGTTTGCCTGGGGGGCTGCAGAATGCCCTCTAGGCAGGCAAGGGGAATGAACCCAGTCAGAACGAGTAAGCTGTGTCCTGAGGGAAGAGGAGGGACAATGAATTCTTAAGGTAGAGGAAAACTTTCTGGGTTGGAGATCAAAGCAGACGCAGCAGGCTCCTCCTGCACTGTGCAGGCGGGGAAGGTGCTGGCTTCCTTCTGCCCCCTGGGTCTGCTGGGTTGCCATGGGTGAGCCCATCTCACACCCCAGTAGGTGACTCAGGCTTCCGGCCCTTTTTCCTAAAGTGCCTACGGCCCAAGCACACCTCTGAGGCTCTGTTAGGGGAGGCAGCCACCTTTGAGGCAGCAGACACACAATAAAGAGCCTCTGAAAGTGGTCTGGCTTTGAAGATACAGTGCTAGGAAGCCCTCTCTGGCCTCTGCTGTGTCCCTGATCTCTGCTCTCACTGTGAGAGAGAGAAAGTATAGAATATAATGTCAAATGCAGTGGCTCATACCTATAATCCAGCACTTTGGGAGGCCAAGGCAGGAGGATTGCTTGAGGCCAGGAGTTCAGGACCAGCCAGGGCAACATAGTGAGACCGTGTCCCTACAGAAAAACCCCAAAACTTAGCCGTTGTGGTGGCATATGCCTGTAGTCCCAGCTACTCAGGAGACTAAGGCGAGAGGATCACTTGAGCCCAGGAGTTGGGGGCTGCAGTGAGCTATGATTGTACCACTGCAGGTGTGCAGCCTGGGTGACAGAGCGAGACCCTGTGTCAAAAAATAAAAATAACAACCAAAAAGAACCCCAAAACGATATTCCAACTCTAGAGTGTTAGAGGTAGAAAGAACCTTATCATAGCCTGTGGGGGGACTGGAGATGTTTTGGTCCAGTCCTCCCATTTTCCAGTTGAGGCCCAGAGAGGACTGGCCCCAGGGCACACGTGAATTAATGGCAGAGGCAGAGCTCTTCCCTGTTCTGTTGACTACCTGAGGGATGTCTAGGCAGTACAGTTAGGCAGTGGACCAAGAGGAGGGGCTATGGTCTTTGGTCTTTGGCCTGGATGTTGGTATCTGAGCATTGGCAAATCTGTTTTCCCAGTGGGTCCTTTAAGCCTAAAGGCGGGCAGCTTCCTGTTGGGGTATTTATCAGGGAACTGTCCCTGGCAGGGAAACCACTGTGCCTTAGCCACACTGGTCCTTACAGGGGAACCAAGTACAGGGCTTGGGACCTTTGAGCCAGCCTGGAGACTTCTGCCCTCACCCACTGAATTCCTCAGGCCTAGTAGTCTATCACAAACCAATGTTGAGCTTGGGTGCTGTGCTTTTTATAGCATCTTTTCCATCAAGCCAGGGAACAAGATTCTATCTCCTGGGTCCTGGGCCAGGGCCCACAGGAATCTGGATGCTGTACCAGGTCGGCAGCATGCCAGCATTAGGCAGGGCCTACTCACCTACTCACCACCCCACCCTTCCCTTCCTGAGCCCAGCCTGCCTGGCTGGTGGAAGAAGGTACAAAGATGTATGAGAACTCCTTCTCTTAAGGAGTTCAGGGACTGGTCTAAGAAATGTGATACAGATGCAGAAGAATCAGGCAGTAAAAAGTGCATGTGATTTGAAGTGCAGAATTTCATGGGAGTTTAGAGGTGAAAGAGAGGCCTTCCCACCTGGGAGGATCAGGGGAGGCTTGTGCAAAAGTGATCATTGAGCTAGGCTTAGATGAGATGCTTGAATGAGATCTCACTGGGCACAGTGGGAAGCTTCTACTTGGGTTAGAACCTCTGGTTTGCAGATGAGTGTCCAGGGCAGTTCCCTTTGGAAACAAGCGGTAGTGGTCAGGAACACAAGTTTTACAGCCCCGCAGACCTGGGTTCAAATCTCAGCTCCACCACTTTGTAGCATCATGACCTTGGGCAAGTCACTTACCCTTTTTGAGTCTCAAGTTGATCATCTGTAACATGGAGTAACGCTTACCTGGCAGGGATGTCAAGGGGATTGGGGAGGTTTCTGTGCAAGATAGCACAGAGTTTGCCACATTCTGAACACACATAAGTAGTGGCTCTTAGGAGTCCCTCTAGAATCAGGAAGAAGAGAAATACTGGCTTGTTTTCTCTGGCTCTTGTATGTCCCAGCAACTGTATTCACTCAGCAAAACTTATTGGTGCCTTGCTGTGCGTCCAGCGATGTGCTAAGCACAAAGGTGAGCTGGCTATGGCGAGAGAATATTGATCTTTTGGATGAGCGTACCCCTTAGGTGGGTAGAGCACTCCCCAGCCTCCATCAGGAAAGCTTTAGGGGGAGATGCTTTCATTTCTTTTTTTATAAACGAGGAAACAGGCCCAGAGAGGGAGGTGACCTGCCTAGGGTCCTAATGCCTGACAGTAGCACAGCTGAAGCCAGACCAAGGGCTTCCCATTCCAAGTCCTGTGCTATTTCTCCTGCATAATGTTTATGTTACACTACCTAGCTGGAGCAGCAAGACCGATCGCCTGAAACATTTAATGAGCAAGGCACAATTTTGTATGACATCTTGACGTGTAGCTATAAAAGCATTCAATTTTGTGGAGCAGATGATAGTTTTTAAGATAAGGTCCAGCTATGGTAAGTGCCAGGTGAGCTATGCCAGTGTTAAGGGCAGAAGCTCTGCCACTTCCTGGCTGCATCACCCTGTCTGAGCCTCAGTTTCCCCAGTCAAATGGGGTAATGTCTGTAAAGCCCTGAGCACATTGTGTGTGCTCAGTAATGGGGGTTGCCACTATTCCTGTAGCACTGAAGGAAGAGTGAGGGTGGAGTGGAGCCCTGGAGGGTGGTTTTAGGTATATGGGCCAGAGGGCATTGGGGTGGGGCTGAATGTCACCAATACTGGGGTTGGGGTACAAATGCCACTGTGAACTGAATTGTCTGAGTTTGGTCTTTAGTTGGGAGTGGGGGAGACACAGGCTTAGCAAACATTGATTGGATAAATGCTGTTCTGAAGATGGAAAGATGAATAAGTATAATCATAGCCTCAAGGGAGAGACCAGCGTGTAAACAGGCACTTGTGGCGTGCTGTGAATTGCCACAGCAGGGCCCACAGAGCTGTGCGTACATGGGAGGGAGGAAGGGGGATGGAGCAGGGGAGGCTTCCCAGAGCTTTGAGCTGGGTCTTGAAGGTTAAGCCGGAGTTTGCTCATCTCACACGGAGGGGAGAACTGGAGAAAGGCACAGAGACGTGGATAACGTGGAACCATTGACCTTTGCTTTTGAAACTCATTGGGACGTTTCCAACCCTTCCACCTCACCCCCAAACACGCCTCCCCCACCTGCTTGGCCGGGCAGAGAAGGCGTAGGAGCTAACCACACCTGTAAGGGGGCGAGCACCTGTGATGGCTGTCGCCCTATGTAGGCAGTGAGGAGGGAGCTACCTACCGCTCTGCTTATTGAGACCCTGCCAGGGCCTGGCCTTGTGCTGAGGGCCTCACGTAGTGTGTCATTGTTCCATGCACTATGCAGCAGCCCTGAAGGCTGCGAGTCTTGGTATGTAGCTTTATCCAGTTTACAGCTACTTTGGGAAAGTGGAGTGGAATAATTAAGTGCTTAATGACTGCTGTGCTACTGCCCCAAAGCACAGGAGGCCTTTGTGGAGGGGAGAAGTGTGGCTGGAATGAGCAGGGAGCACAGGTTTGTGCAGACACCTTCACGAGACCCTCCTAAGAGGAGGGGAGGTGGCAGATCAGGCAAGGACCACGACACCAGCTGAGGCTCTGGGCAGCAGGCGTGTGCAGGCACCTGGGGGGAGGTCCAGCCAGCTGCGGGGGGATGTTAGTGATGTCAGTGAGCATCTAGAACCCCAGCCGAGGGGTGCAGACGTGGCCAGGCTCCTCAGGCTGGTGGCAGGCATGGCCGCAGGTATCGAAGGCTTGCCCTTCTCGCCATCTCCTTTTTGGCTCTGCCTGTCCAGGCGAGCATCTCCAACCCAGCGACTCCTGAGCCTCTAGCCTCGGAATGGTCTCCCAGCTCCGCTCCTGCCTGCCTGTAATCAGCTCTCCACAGAGCAGCCACAGGGAGCTTTTAGAAATGTAAACCAGAACATGATGTTCCCCTGCTGAAACCTTTCAAATGCTTCCTGATAAACTCGGGAGAAAATCCAAGCAGAGTGTGACCCACACCTTTCTCCACTTCATGCTCCACTGGTCTTCCTGGCTCCAGTCACACTGGCCTCCCTGTGTTCCTCAAACACACCTGCCTTGCCAGGCCCAGTCCTCTCTGTGTCCCCCGGCCTGGAGCCCTGCCCTTAGACTGCCGCAGGCCGGCGTTCTCATTCAGGCCCCAGATCAAATGTCGTCCCTTCAGAGAGGCCGCCTTGACCACCCGGTCTAACGTGCAGCACACACCTGCCAGATGCCTCCCCTGCCATGTCAGACACTATTCGGGATCTGAGGACACAGCCAGGAACAATACAGAAGAGGCTCCTGATGTCAGGGGGCTCCCATGCCAGCGCAGAGCATGGGCCAGTGGACACAACAATGTCAGGCAGTGATAAGTGTCCTGAAGAAAATAGACATGAGAGAGAGATGGGGTTACCTTGGATGGTCAACAAAGGTTCATCCTTGGATGCCAACAAAGGTAGCATTTGAGCCGAGGCCTGAATGATGAGGAGCCCACCTTTTGAAGGCCAGGGCCCCTTAAAAAAGGGTGTGTTTGAGGAACCTGGAGTGGGGTAAGAGGGGAAGTGTAGCGTGAGAGTGGAGAGGAAGGCAGGGGCCAGGTCATGTTGGGCCTGAGGGCTTTAGGTTGGGATTCGAGGTCCGTGTGGTGCCACCAAAGGCTTTTTTTTTTTTTTTTTGGAGGCAGAGTCTCACTCTGTCACCCCAGCTAGAGTGTAGTGGCATCATGGCAGCTCACTGCAACCTCAAATTCCTGGGCTCAAGCAATCCTCCTGCCTCAGCCTCCCAAGTAACTGGGACTACAGGTGTGTGCCCTGACACCCAGCTAGTTTGTCTGTTATTTTGTAGAGATGGGGTCTCACTCTTGCTCAGGCTGGTTGCAAACCACCAATGGCTTTTGAGCAGCATGACAGAGTCTGACCTGCGGAGGGATGTGCAGACAGCCTGGGAGTCAGATGGAGAGTTGGCTCGGGCTCTGGGCTGGCTCCAACGTGAGCTGAGCAAAGCAGGTCCCTGCCTACCAGCAGCTCGGCCTGGGTCTGTGAGAGCAGCACAGCAAAGCTTCCCAGCAGGCACGGCTCATCAGCCCAGCAGTGGAATGGAAGCTCCAGCCTCCGACAGCCGCTGGCAGGGAGGGGTGAGCAGGGCTCTGGAGCAGAGCGGGAGGGGATGGGGCTGAGTGGGTGCTGGGCTCTGCCGGACTCCTGCCGGCTGGCCCCCTCCCCTGCCCAGCCTCAGCGCCCGCAGTCGGACAGTCACCAGACCTGTCATGTGGGAGGCGTGGTACTGCCGAGCACCAGAGCCGGACAGGCCTGTTCCCAGCTGAACCCTATGATCATAGCCTGAGGAGCTGTCAGCCAGGAAAGGGCAGACCTGGAATCAGAGAAATAGACTTTAGAGCGGGGCATCCAGGAGGTGTAACGGAGAAGACAGGGTTTGGGAATCAAAAGACCTGGACTTGAACCCTGGCTCTTCCACTTGCAGCTGCGCGGCCCCCTGCACAGGGTTGTGGAGGTTAAATGAGCATGCTGTGGAGAGCACCTAGCAGGAAGGACTCGTAAATGTCGGGTACATGATGACAGAGACTGGCCCAACCCCCTCATCTCACAGAGGAGGAAGTAGAAGGCCAGAGCGGAAGGGACTTGCCCAAGGGCCACAGAGCTGGCACTGAGCTCAGCTCTCCCGACCCTTAGTCTGAGCTCTTCTGTGATGATGTGAGTGGTCCTTCTTCCCACATCATTTCCTGTGGAACAGATCCCTGTTCCTTCTGCAGAGGTGAGGTGGCTTCCCTGGTGTCCCACCTTCTTTTCCACCTGCCTCGAGTGCCTACTATGTGGCAGGCATAGCTGCGTGGGAGGTGGTTCCCACCCTTGAGGCGCTTGTGTGGGAGACAGACACGTAAACAGCTAAAACACAAGGCAGGCTGAAGTGACACAGGGACACAGCATGATGCAGGTGGCCCAAACCTAAGTTGGAACCTACCTGCCTCGGATTCAGTGCTGGGGAGTGTGGACTCTTTTCTGTAGGCGGGGGAACTGCCGAGGCTCTCGGGGGAGGCATGACCATGACCGGCCTTTGTTTAGGATGAAGGCCCTCCTGGCTGATGGAGAACGGACTAGATGGAGTTTTTCCCCAGCGTTCTTGGCTCTGAGAATTTCCGCCTCCTCCCTCCATGGATAATTATCCTTCCTAAGAAATTGATCAGATGGGAAACTGCAGGAGACGGTTTGGGACAGGGATTGTGTAGGAGTTGAGGGGAGAGTGGAGAGGATGTAGCAGGAAAGGGGGATCCGTGCCAAGCAGCAGGAGGTGGCTCCCTTTGGAGGGGAGGGAGGGAAGCCTGGTCAGGGCCAGGAACCTAAAGCAGAATGCAGGTGGCTCTGGGGGAGCTAAGTCCCTGGTTGGGGAGAGGGGTGAGGGTGACTGGCAGGGTCTGGCTTTTCTGGGTCCACAGGAGCTGGGGAAAGTGTGAGGCAGTGTGGCCTGGCAGTCAGAGCCAGGCCCAGCCCTGCTGCTTGGGTGTTACATGGCCCCTATGGCCCTGGCCCTTCCCCATCGGAAATTCCCTTATTGTGGGCCAGGGCCTGTCAGGAGCAGTGGGTATACACTGGGCATCCTCTCCTGGCACAGAGCATCCCTCCTCCTGCCCCTGCTCCCAGTACACCTGGAACTTAAGTTATGGGCCTGGCTTCTGCCCCCATTTGGCCTTGCTGGTTACACAGCAGCTCTCTGTGTGCTGAGGCTTCTGGCGGGCCAGGCTCCACTTAGTGACCAAGCCACAGTGGCCAGTGAGGAGCAGACGGCCCCCCACATCTGAGCCCAGGAGCCAGGCTGCCTCTGGAGGGGCCCCGATGGCTCTGCAGGTGGAGATTCAAAGCATCCTTTTGGGCAGCCAGGGGTGAATAGAGCCTGGTATCTTTTTTATCTATTTATTTATTTTTTGAGACAGAGTCTCACTCTGTTACCCTGAGTAGAGTGCCGTGGCATCAGCCTAGCTCACAGCAGCCTCATACTCCTGGGCTCAAGCGATCCTCCTGCCTCAGCTTCCTCTGAGTAGCTGGGACTACAGGTGAGCGCCATCACGCCCAGCTAATTTTTCTATTTTTAGTAGAAACGGGTCTCGCTCTTGCTCAGGCTGGTCTCGAACTCCTGAGCTCAAACAATCTACCCACCTCGGCCTCCCAGAGTGCTAGGATTACAGGCATGAGCCACTGCTCCCGGCCAGAGCCTGGTATCTTAAGGTCACCAGAGTCCAACAGATCTGTTTGAATCCCAGCTCCACTGCCCACCTGACCTGTGAGTGTCATTTTCTGCAGATAATTCTTGCCCCAGTGGTTTGTTTTTTCTTTAAACCTTTCTACCCCTATTAATTTGAGGAGTTACACGCATACATATATACACACCATAAAGTGTACTAATCCTAAAGTGTACAGCTCAATGATAATTTGCAAATGTTTGCATCCGTGTTAACCACCCAGATCAAGATATAGGACATCTGTACACCCCCAAGGTCCCCTCGTGCCCTTCCCTGTCTGTACCCCCGACTCCCCTGGGGCAACCACTGCCCTGACTTCTATCGTTGTTGATTGATTTTACCTGCTCTTCAACTTCTTATAAATGGACACATACAATAGGTGCTCTTTTGTGTCTGGCTTACTTCACTCAGCGCATCTGTGAGATTTCTCTTCCTCATCACACGTACCAGAGGTTTGTTCTTTTCATTGGCGTTTGGTGTTGCCTCGTGTGAATGTACCACAGTTGGCTCCTTCTCCTGTTGATGGGCTTTTGGGTTCGTTCCTTTTTTAACAATTATGAATAAAGCTGCTCTGAGCATTCTCGTACTCCATTGGGCTTTTGTGAGAATTAAATGAAATAATCTCTTATAGTAAAGTGTTTAATACTGAATTTTGACTCAGATTTTTTTTTTTTTTGGTGCAGAAAAAGTAAGAAAGAAAAAAATTCAAACACTGCATAAATATATAAAGAAAAAAAGATGCGAGTAATGTCCCTGCTTCTCATGCTGAGCGCTCTGAACAGTTCAGCGTTTCCGCCTGGGCTTTTCTCTGTCGTGGTGTGAACTTTTTAATAAAAATAATCGGCATAAAAACAATCATGCTGTCCATACTCTTTTGCAACTTAACTTTTTAAATTAAATCTGATCTTTTAAAAAAGTTCCCTTATCTGCATTGAGGGAGCAGCTTCAAGAAGGAGTCTGGGATGAGTGCTGGAAGCAGTCACGTGGGCTGCCTGGCCTGGCCTGTCCACTGTCACAGGCTTCACTCGGGTGGAACCCAGGGTTTGGTTTCCGGAGCCCTGGGTGCAAGTCTGGGCTCTGTGGCTCCCTGTCTGGGTGTGTTCTCGGGCTGAAGTGTCCCGAGCTTTGATTTTCTTATCTTTAACATAAGAGAACCCATACCTACCTCAGAGAGATGTCATGAGGCTTAAGTAAGATCATATACATGAAAGTACAAAGCAAAATGGAAAGTGATGTGAGTGCTAGTGGTTATGGGCTGTCAAAGCTAGAAGAAACCTCTGAGACCTTAACCCAGCCCTGTCATCTTATGGGTGAGGAAACTGTAGCCCAGGGAAGGCCACAGAGCCAGCAAGTAATGGAGCCAGAACCGAACCAAGGGTTTCTAACTCCTAGGAGTCTGCACTGCTGCTTCCTGGGCAGTGGGAACTCCCTAGAGGGTTCTCTCTCTGGGTCGGAGCTTAGCTCTGACCCACACACTTCTTATCTGTAGGCTCCCTGCTATGGAGGAAGGGCACTTTATAAAATGTCCAAGGCTCTGCTGGGCGGGTGGCTCACGCCTTTAATCCTAGCGCTCTGGGAGGCTGAGGCGGGAGGATTGCTTGAGCTCATGAGTTCCAGACCAGCCTGAGCAAGAGCGAGACCTTGTCTCTACTAAAAACAGAAAAAATTAGCCAGGCGTGGTGGTGTGCACCTGTAGTCCCAGCTACTCAGGAGGCTGAGGCAGGAGGATCGCTTGAGCCCAGGAGTATGAGGTTGCTGTGAGCTAGGCTGACACCAC